>JAZGUH010000392.1:0-130000 GCA_037893225.1 Hippasteria phrygiana | reverse complement strand
GAAGTTTTATCAGGATTGTTGAGTGGTGATCAACAGATCATGAACATGCCACGCGTTGCCGATAAGGCCTGTCTCAGAGCCGCTTGGCTGTCTAGGATTTCTTAATACAAACGAATTTGACAGATTGTCTTTGAGTTACAGAATCGTGACAACTTGAAGTTGGATTTTGAGTGAAGAGTAAGGATTAAACACATAAAACAAGACTATATTTAACTGTCAAGTGTCTGTATTAGCAACAGCAGACCTATAATTGACAGGTTTGGTTTTGTCCAAATTTGTACAATGCAAAAGTTTAATTTCAAAGGTGATTGACTGTTTTAGCAATGTCATTTTAGGAAATAAAGAACCGAAAAATATGCTTAGCTTGATGTGATTCTTGTCTATTTTTTGTGCCGTTGGTTTGTTTGTTTGTCTGTTTGTTTTATGTTTTTCTTTATTTATTTATTTAATTTAACTGTATTGTTCACCGGTACGTCGTTTGTTGTCTAATTTCTTTCTTCCATTCTGTCTTCCCTCCGTTTCTAATTTACCTGTTGGCTATTCCAACGTTTACCCTTTGTTGAATTTACTTTTTTAGTGTTCTTCTTGTGAAGTAAAGTCCCTCCCTCCTCCCCTAACGGATCCCCATTCCTTCTTTGTGCTCTTCCTCCTTTGTTTCTTTCTTTGTTGGTTTATCCTTTGGTTTGGTCTCATCGGGGGGGGGGGGGGGGGGGGGTTGTGCCCAAGATATTTCATGAGTGAGTGGCAATCTGAATCTATGTACATACATTTTTATGTTCAAAATTTTGAATCAATCAATATTTTTATGTTGTCAATATCAGATTGTGATAACTCCTCGTGCGTAATGCTTTCTTTACTGTTCCCCCACCTATGCATCCCTGATATACCGTCAATATGCCGGCACGCATGATGAATTGTGTGGTTTTTTGCAGACCTGTTCGGAAAAACTACTATCATGCCGCGTAGTAATCAAACCCCAAACTGCTTTTACGAGCTCTCATATGCAGAGACACGGCAAAGTACAGCGACATCTTCCAACATATTACATGTAGTTTGACCTTACTGTGACCATGGAGGAAGCTCCATGCTGTGACCTACAAACGGTGCGCTGTCTCTGCCAAGACCTTGGTTGATAATTGCGATTTTGATATACTGGGTTGATATGAAATGAATTGATTTAGTAATTCACAGTGGACGCAAATTCGCTCGTTCTGTCAGAACAGCCGATCGCTCAATAAAGAGCCAGGAAGATTTATATATTTCATAAAATACGGAATTTAAACGAACTCGACACATTTTTATGCGTTGATGGTTTAGCGCTCTGTGGTGTAAATTTCTTTCCTTGCTGCTTTTTCGGAACTTGAATACGACAAACAATGACAGTTTGATAATTCATGATTTTGTAGAAAGAGAAACAATCCACAACATAATTGATAAAGCTAATGTGGGAAAATGGTTTAATTTAGAGACCTGGGGAGGGGGTTCAACGGAAGGAACATGACCCATCACCGATTTACCTGTATTTTAGCAGAGTGCAGTCTTTATGTTCAAATGGTTACTGATAGTATTCAACAACAAAATCGACCCTCGATGAGTGAGGTAACAAGGATTTGCTTTAGTTGTGTAGATTAACCCTAACAGTCCTGAATCCTCAAATTTCAAAACGATTTTTCACACCACCTATAGTAAGGGTTTTAAGTTAATGGTAGGAATCTATGTGGAGACCCTTGTTTTGCTTAACACTAGATTTATACAGTCGAACCCTGATAATAAGAGCACTGTTAATACAACATCCTGCTTATAACAAGAAAAAAAATAGGTCCCGAGTCTTTGTTTTTCTTTGTTTTCCATTACTGATAATACAAGATACCTGTTATAACAAGGTAAATTGTAAAGTCCCAAGGACCTTGTTATAAAGGTGTTCGACTGTACATGTACACAACAATATCTGGGTTTGGTCATTTTTCAGCTCGACCTCTCCTCAGTTGTCATTAGAGGGGGGCCGAGTAACGAGATAGATAGTAGCAGGCTCCTCCCCCATCAAACTCCCAATCCCGTCATCGGGATATACTTTTCCGATAATTGGAGAGAGGAATTGGCAAGAATCAGCATGTCTTGGCAATCTGTCACGATAGGAGCCCGCTCCCAAGATGGAACTCTTTAAATCATTTTTGATTTCTAAAAATAAGAGCTGTTCCGAAGCGGCCATGTAAACAGTTGTGTTTTATCGCTCTGCTATACATTCGATTATTGCTTCAGTCTAATCATGTTTTAAAGGGCGCATACAGGTAGATTAACGCACTCTTTGTATAGATGTTTTACCTTTGTATAATTTCCCCAATCTCGTAGAACATTGGGGTTTAACAGATAAAAGTTGAGAGGGTCTGACCTTTCGAGTTTGTCACCTTCTTTCAAGCAGATGAGATTCTTGAAATTGGAGTTTTTCCAATTGTAAGCAATCTAGGTGAGGGCGTAGATTCGCGTCTACAAATGGGGTTGGGGTGATGAGTGGTGATAAAATTCCCGTGAAATTTAGAAGGGGGAAATCGGACATTTCTAACACTAGCGGGCGCTGTTTATACACGTATTTAGTGTTCATATACAGTGGTGTGCAAAATTATTCGAACACTTGACATATCTGAAGAAATTGATATTTAATGCCTTACAATGCCTGGTTTACATTTTTCACCTGTATTATATAGAAAAGGTAATGTTGTGAGCATATATACATGTAGCTCACATTGGTATCTGCCAGTCCTATCATTTTTTTTTATCAAACTTTACTCTAATATTTTGATGTGTGCACCCTTGGCAGCAATCACTGCGGCACATCTTTCGGGCATAGTGTCAATGTATTTCCTGAGAGTTTCTACACTAATGATGTTCCAAGTCTTCTGAAGTTCATTCCAGAGGGTTTTATTTGAATGTACATTGGTATATTGATTGCCATTTCATCACAAACAACTAAAGTACCTAAAATATGCCAAGTGTTCGAAACATTTTGCACACCACTGTATACACGTACCTACCCGCATTGTAACCCTCTATCCAATAATTCTACTGATAATTTTACGGGAAATTTACATTTCCGTGTTGACTCCTAACCTCTTCTTTTAATTTTCCTCTTTTCTATTTTTATAACAAAAATATGGGGGGTGATCCTATGGCCCATCCACCTCTGTTCAAAAAGTACGGAGGGGTGAATATCCCCAACCCCCGGAATCTACGCCCCCTGATTGTACGTATCTACAGTTCCCCATGTTGAAGGAGTGAGTCGCATTAGAAGTGGCAGTTATTCATGTTGTTTTATGACAGTCTCAATAACGTGCTTAAAGTTAGATCTGCATGAAAAGAACAGCATAACCTGCAGTTGAAAAGGGCCCGGGTATTTCGCCCATTGGCAAACTGACCTCCCTTAGCTAAATTTACAAGATTGTCCTCATTTTTATAGTAGGTTAACGAATTACGATGACGTCACATGGAAAAGCACATAATTCATGCCAAATTTTGGTCACGGGTCATTTTTCTGATACCCTGGGGGCAGTATTCGTAATTGTGTGCGGATATGTCTGGTGAACACCTGTGATCAATAGCGATTGCCAGTTATACTTGTAATATCTCCTGGAATATATTGCTTAGTGACGTCTTCATCGTACTCCATTGTCAGGCTTAGTTAACGTGTGTTGAGATCGGATACAGACAAACGTGCACGGACTAAATACTTCGGTTGCTATAGCGACAGACCGCATTGGCCTCCCCAAGACTGGGGGGTTGCCGAGGCAATGTCCAACAAATTTCAACAAATCTATTCCCATTCTTTTTTCTTTCGAAGTGTCTGGTTTCAATTTTGTTCCAAATTAATGCGCGTCCTTTTAGAGAGTGAGGAATGTTCAATCAAATGTGATGTGACAAAGTCTGCATTATCTCCTGGGCGCACGGCAACGGGAACGTTTGGCCCATTTTATTTCATGGATGCGCTTGTGGTGCGAATTCCTAAGCATGGAATCGGAATCCATCAACGCTGAGAAATTAGGCAGTCCAAGGAACATCAATGTGAAGAGGAATTCCCAAATTAAATATTGTGGCATCTGCAGAGGTCCACACATACCGTGATGTGATTGCTTACTTCAAGCGTCTTTTCCCCGGTGCGCGGGGGCATAGAGACCGCCTCTCTTCCTGCTTAATACCCCAAGCACTCCCGGTCTTTACGATTCTCTCTGCTGTTTTTTGATTAATGTTCCACACGCTTCAGAATCGTTTGCAACATTGACCATAGTCATCTTGATTTAAGGTAGTGGCTTGGATCTGCGAAATTGGTGGTTGCTCCCTGTATACAACTGTGCAAAGAGCGCGAATGGAGCCCTTGCTGATAGATGGTGATCAGCATATATCTAATGTGAGACCCAAAAAGGATTAACCGTATGTGATAACATGAAACTTGCAGCGTTCTTTGAATGAAATATCTAGCAAATAATAATTAATAAAAATCATCAAATGTTTGGTTATTCATATAAATATTACATTTCATTTTATTATATTTCCAGTCTTTTTTGGTTAGGTACACTTTTGCTGGTTCGTTGACACTCCCAACCTTCCACTAAATTACAATCGGACATCTGCAGGTCCGTAGCCTGCCCGGAGACTGGGGGTTCGTCAAACCCCAAAGTGGAACTTTACCTAGCTCTTGGATTTTGCTAAAACCTGCCAAATGCATTACGTTTTGGGCGCTACAGTGACTAAAGGGTTAATTAATCCGACCCCCAGCCTACGGGCCTGCTCTGGAAGAGTCAGGTCACGTGTCTCTTTCATTTTCAAGGATAAATCATTTCGGCCTCATATATTTTGTACGGAAAGTGAATAATTCATAACTGTGGCTCTATGACATTTCACTATATAGAACGTTTCAGTACAAGCTGTTTTCCTTTAATATAGATTAATAAAGAATAATGGTCTAGACAAAATATTGCAATCAAATATAATTGACTTATCGATTATTCGATTTGGCTTCAGAGTTTAGGATGTACCCCATAATGCATGCTCTCATTCCCAAAAATATAAATGAACAGATGTGCATCTCATTGTACCTGACATGCACTCATTAGTTGTTAACAAATGTAGAAGTTAAAATGTGTGACACGGTTCTCCCAGCCCTCATGTGAAGTCCTACCCCAGTTTTCTCAGTTCTGACCATTAAAAAACAAGTCTTCCGTTGTGTACTCATAATTTTCGAAAGAATTAGGCCTATACCAAGACTGAATACCGTGTAAACAAAAATATTGTTTTCAATTCATGAATATGGAAATGGAAGCCACAAAATCTGTTGAAAATGGTGACTCTTGTTTATTGTGACCGGGGAGTGGATTTCAAGCTAAAAGCATTAGTTTACGTTTGTATTAGTGTCCCGTCTCCTTGAAAAATGAAGGAGTGAAATTAGTAACGGCACGTTTCCGCTGAGAATCCAATCACGGCGATCGCTCTATGCCACCATGATCAATGTTTTCTCCGAGCTCTGCACTTCCATTACCGTCCATCTCCTTGCTTGTCTGAAATAATTTTTCCCCCTGATGATGATGCTCGAAATGTCCAAATCGCCTGGGACGTCACTGCATGTGGGAGACAAATTAGAGGTCGGAGAATGCAACACCGGGAGCACGGTTGTGTGTGATGGGATTAGAGGTTGGGTCTAGTCACAAAGATGATAAATTGCTGCGTGTGCTCAACCTGCTTCCCCGTCTTACACACCAGCTTTCCGCATATTCCACTCAGAACGTCTTATATTAGATAATTTCTCGGTAAATATTCTTGAGATACGAAAGGCCGTGGCTATACGAGCTATAAGATGTGCTTCGTATTCTCGTTATGGATAAATTGCAGCAAGGTAATTCATTGGAGTGGGCGTGACTGTTGGCGAGGGATTTGTATCTCACACCCGTGGGATATAGACTGCCGTGAAAATTGCAGTTTGAGGCACTTTTTGTAATGATGAATTCATATTTTAGGAAACATTTTTAAATTTGGTACCAGGTACTGTTATTTCTGGTAGTGAGAGCTCAGAAGCGCACTGGGCACTATAGCTTGGAACCTAAGGAAACCTGTAGAGTGGATACGATGATAAAATGTTACATGCGGGAGGAAGCCACAGTGTGTATTTTTTGTTTGGCAGACTCATATAGATTTAGGTAGGGACTGAAAGCCTTTATATCCTCATGTCGGTCTCAGGCGGGATTTGAACCTGGGATGACACAGAGATAGAAGAATACTAAGTGCCAATGCGTCAACCTGGCCCCGGATACTTCAGTTTTGTCTAATATTTTTCCGAGATTATGGTTAAAAAATCTGCATAATGTATCCAGCTATAGACAACTCACCTAAGTTGGGTTGGCATGATTAATGGATGCCCCGGTCTTTCGAAGATGAAATCGGCAGAATTGAAATAAGATACCTAATTCAATGTCAGGAAACCATGTAATTTAGATAATAGGCTGCTATACAAAGTACAGAAGTGATCAATCTTATTGGCAGAATAATTACTCAGATTCATTAAGTTGTCATGTATTCTCAACATAAACTTGGTGCCGTCAATATCTAAGATATGCTAAACGGGCACGGTATGATTTTGATAGATTGAGATGGCAAAGAGAAATGTAGATACAGCATGGGAATGAGGGATGGAGATTCAAATGGACGTTGTAATTGGTATTCAAGAGATTCATACGAACACAAATTACAGGAAAGGCGCTAGGCCTAGCATTAAAGCACTTATTGTTTCCTCAACGGCCACCCGGACGTCGGGATTGGTATTGTTTTTTTCGTGCCCAAGGGTGGGGACGTTGGTCCTTCTTTGAGTGTAACTGCAAATCGGCCCTTTATACTTATGTACAGGAGAGTAGTGCCCCAGGGTGGGTTTTTTTAGTCACATTTGAAATGACAATCCCCATATCGTCACAGGTTTCACGAACAGACGGATTTTGCCTCTCCGCACTAAACTAAAGTTACAAGAAAATCAGGTTTTAAGCTGCTCACTTTTTTAATTGAAGATATTACCTGCATTTATACCACATGTTGATTCAGTGTTGACACAATGTTAAAGTTTAGTTCTCGGTCTTACACAAGTCTTTGGCAGCTGAGCGATAAGTCAATTAATTACCGAGTTATTAATTGAGGAATAAATTTGTCTCTTCGTGGTGAAAACTCAGAAGCGAGAAATTACCCGTTTTGCCGCACAGAGTTCAAATTCGTCTCCTCGTAAAAACCCAAAATCCATTTTCTGGCAATTTTGCCCTTCTCAGCCATAATATACGCTATGGATATTAGGTTTTCACGAATATATGAAATATGAAAAAGCACCAAATAGGGTTTGCGATATAGTTATCTTATTGTGATGTTTAAATTGAGGAATCGTGGACACTCGAAACAGAAAACGGCCGCTTTGTATTTATTTCGAATAAATTATTTCTTCATAGCAGACCATGTCTTTGCTCTAATTTACTTGTTCACTAGTGACTCTGTTTCCTATACATTTTATAATGTTTCAGTCAAGAAAATGGAATTGTCACTGTTCCCGTTTATCGGTATGACCGACAAAGTGACTTCCTCAGCATTGTAAATCCAACCGCGTGAAACCCAATGTTTGATCACAGATTCCTTTAGGCCTATTTTGGTTTCTATTTGCAAGGACACCCATCCTTGAATATTAAAGTGATGTGTCACATATTCTGACCTCCCAGAATTACAATGCGTTTTATCATGTATCTTTTACGATCGTGCTCAGCAAAAACTGTAACACGAAGCCAGTTTCTCATGAGTAAGTTAAGACCGCCATATGTGCATCACTGCATTACTGCACACCTGCTGTTTGTAGGTTCGTCCAAGCTGCCCAAAGCCGCTTAGATTAGGGCAAATCGCGGCCTAAGCCGTCCGTATCACGGCCGCTGTGCATAGGCGGACTTCCGTTCTCCATCTCCCGCTGCCTCTGCGTCTTATACACGGTGCCATGCCGACAGCTCACTGCAAGCTGTTCTGGAGGAGCCATCGTGTACAAATGTCATTCAACCCAAAACTGCAACGTTTCAGACTTTCTGTTGGGCTTTAGGCCTAAGGGCACGCGTTTGTGATGTTTAACTCAATCACAGCACGTAATTCTGTTTCAGTTGTCAGAAGTTGAAAAGTTTTTCCGGTACTATAAAAGGGCAGGCATCGATTTCCGTGTCCATGTTTTGTTTTGGTTTTTTCTGTTCTTTAAGCGATTTGATATTGCATGCAGTATTCCGTCTCACATTACTCTCAGAAATTGATTAGGAAATCTGTTGGTGGATTGATTACGTGAACGTTTGAGGAGTCAAATACGTTTTCACCTCAAAATCAGTATTTTTGATTTCTTTTAAATTCTTTAATTTTCATCCGAGCTCAGGATGCTTGCAAACTCCAAATTAAGGGGAAGGCAAAATATTGAGCGTTAATTGATATTTACTGATGTGTTGCACGATATTTTCCAGCATAACAGGCGATAACGTAGATAGCGAATTACCGGTACAACATATATAGCAGGATTGTTTGATTTAAATCACTCGATTTAAATCATTGATTTAAATCATGATTTAAATCAATGGAAACAAATCACAAAAATCACTAATAAAAATCACGTTTTTATATGTTTTATACATTTATTTCTGTTATTTGTCAATGTAAAAACAATGTCTGTTATTCAAATCTGACTTTCATTAACTTTAAATCGCTTATTATACTCACTCTAAAGGGATGTAAAAGGCCAGTTTCCTGAAACATTGTACTACATTTATCTTGTGTACAACGCATATGATTCTGAAGTACAATGTACTTGTATTATACAGTATTCATCTCTTACATGTACATAAGTTTAACTCAATTCATGTAATGAGCCTATCAATTGATTCCCCCGACCCCCCACCCCCACCCCCCCCCCCCCCCAACCCCACCCCCACCCCCACCCCCCACCCAACCCCCACCCCACCCCACCCCACCCCGATCCTCGATCCTTTTGCAAGGATTTTTTAATCAAAACCTAAACCATACATAATAGCATCAAAATTCTAATTCCTACCCTATAAGGTGGGTATTTTCCCACCCATTTAGGTAGGGATTGTCGCTAGATTTTTGTCCCAGAGGTGGGGATTTTGTCACTTTGCCCGGGGGGGGGGGGGGGGGGACATTTGATAGGCGCATACATGTAAGCTCAATGTAATGTGGGCACATAAACATGATTATATAATTGAAAACAAGATCAGAGATGGAAGGTGATTATTAAACCTTATATTGTTTGATTTGCAATCCATGATGTCTTAACCCTAACAGTCCTCAATTCTCAGATGAAGTTTTTTTTACACACCCTAGGGTTATTAGGGTTATTATGGTAACGGTTTGTACATTGTATGCAATCTGTTCTGACTCTAAGAAAATCAACTTTATAAGAAAATAAAACATACTGTACATGCCTACATGGTGATATTTATGGTGGCTGCATTAAATAGCTTTATTCCACCATGGTTGTGTAGAGTGGGGGTGGTCCTGTTATCAACTTGGATGAGAAATGTGCATATGATGGTGATGCTGTAACAGATTTTAAGACAAACTAATATGTATTCTAGAAAAGAATATGATAAATGAAAGGGATTTCAGTACTGATTTCATGAACAATTGTGTGTGGTTATACTTGACTTTCAATGATTTAAATTGACTTATTTAAAACAAATGTTTTATGCAAATGGTACAATGGTAAAAAAAAATCGATTTAAATTTAAAAAATCTGATTTAAATTTTAAAAATCATGATTTTTATCAACCCTGATATAAAGTAATACAAAAAGGGCTTGACTTTTTGAATAACTGAGTTTATGGAGCCTACGCTATGGCTACACTGTATACGCGAACATGTAGACGATTATAATTTGTCAGACTGGACAATAAGAAAGGCAGTGGCCAAACAAATTATATTTAGGAAATGATGAGCGGGACTCTCAGCAACAGCATCATATGCATATAAATAGAAGTTCCTGAAATCACAACTTCACCTCAAGTTGTTTAGATAGTGAGTTCACATCCTCTTCCTGCTCGTTGCACCTGCATCCTGCTACTCATTATATGCCTCTTTCAATCGGTCCATCTCCGCTCAATAAGATCCGAAATATTAAGTCCTATAGTTGATAACCAATCCTATGCGTTTGGGATTCCATGAAGTATGAAATCAGCCGAGTTGTGACTTCACGAGCGGCAAATTTGCCGATGTGTATTTATTACTAGTCTGTCTTCTTTTATTGTGCTCTGCTGGGCATGATCAGGGCAATATTAGTTTATCTCAGTCAGGTGAGAAAGAAAACTGCTATGGATGCTTCAGCGCTTGGCGAATTGGCATGCGGACATGGATGTTGTTTGAGGATGGGTAGGTCCAGAATCTGCCGGTTGTCGGTGCATACTTCCTCTAACATGTCCAAAGTACGCCTACCCCATTGCATTGCAGGACATCGACATTGTAGTCAGTGGCTTACATGATCTATAGCCCGTATCTTGGCCTGCCACTAAGCCTGTAGCTTCAGCCATTGCAATTGCTTGAAACCCAGATCAGACTGTGTAATCTTGAAGGTCGGGGAGCCGTTGAAAAATAGCCGTTGAGTCCAACTGTAAAAGACACTGCATCAATCACCCTAATTTGTTTCATAATATGCAAAATCAGTGACCTTGTTTGCCGAAGATTAGCGTACTGGGCCGTATAGCTGTGTGCTGCGATGTAAAAGCAAAAGGTAACAACATGAATCCAGTAAGAAAAATATTCAGGCAGAGCATCTGCTTAATTCCATGGAAATGAACTTATTCTTTTACTGCAGAGTTTTTAACTTAATTCTGTTTGGCAAATGCTGAAGCTGATGTTGTATTGTGTGTGACACAGCTGAATGTCCTCAATTCAAGCGTAATCTTGAATCAAAGAGATATGCCTGTGGGGACCCCCACCCGTGAGATACTGCAAATTTGTTATAGTTACCGGTTTTGTGTACTTCTCTTTTGAGGATTCTCCCGTCTATTTTCCTGAAATTTTCCATAAGGCCTGTGTTAAATCTGTGACCTCGTTTTCCCGAGCGTATAATCTACTGTCCTTGTTTCAATACCGATATCTGCAGACAGACTCCCAACCTAATTCGTGCCCTTTACTTTCTTACTGAAATCACTAGAGGGCGCTCTGGACGTGTAAGAATTAATATTTATCATTGCTCAGACAAAAGATGGTGCTACAAATGCATTCAAATATGAAATTTTTTAATCAATGTGTCAGGTTTCGGTCCGAATAATTTGAATGTATCGAATCTTGCTTCGGAAATTGGAAACTAATAATGAACTGCAAGGACATTAATCAAATTAAGGAAGTTATTTCAGTTTAAATTTGAAGACAGTCAAATCAAATTATTGCATGACAATGTGACAGGTCAAGTAAGTAAGTAAGTTTAAGTTGTCATTCCTTCAAGTCAAGTCAAGTCGGATTAAGTTACACACAGCGTTAGCGTGAGCTCTCGGAGTTATCAAATTGTCACTTTGATCACACGATCTGACTAAAAAGACAAAGTGGTAAATTAAAGCGAAACGAACGTGACCCTTCATTTTGTAGGCTGATAAATTGCCTCTTTGCTGTTTTTATGATTTTTTTTTAACGAAATAATTTGAATATCATTTAACCAAAACGAATCGTTTGCCGGTAAAAATAATGATCTCTTCGAATATTAAGCTGAAACAAATATAACCAAAGTCGAATCAGACTAAATGAAAGATATAAAGAAAATGGAACTGAACACTTTGTACCCCTGGTAGAGATAAACAATCTGTTTATAAAATAAACGATGGAATCGTGTCTGGAATGTGCATTTCATTGTTTTCAACAAGCAAGGTGTATTTCCAGTTCCGTCATTTTTTTGCAATCTCTCGAAATTAAGCTTTTAACAAAATCAAACTACTTTCAGTGACGATTAGGCTAATCCGATTCAGCCCATTTCAAAGTATTGCCGGACGGATATACAGTATGCATATCTCCGTCACAAAGAGCGTCTTTAAGGTATCACATAGTTTTTGTAGGACGTCATTAAACAAAGTATTTCATCAGCATCTGAAAAAAAAATAAAACTGTTATTCAACTGCAGAAGGAACTTTGTTATTAGAATAAAGGTTTTAGTATAGTTACATCAGAAATAACCCCGCGTGCGTCCGTATACGTGGGCGCCCAAGAGGAGACTGTGAGCTAGGGTTGACTTACTTTCGTAGAAGGCCGTCTTTGTAACAGCTATCTTATGAACTGAACACAGGAGAGGAAATATAAACTTCTTAGAATAGGTTTGAGAACCTCAGACCTCAAACAGAAATAGCATGTTGTTGAAACAAGTCTCAATCGTTTACAAGTAGCGCCAAGATTCCTTGGCGCCCACGAAGAGGCAGCCTTGATTTGGCATCTAAGGGCGGCAGGTTGAAACAACTAGCTACTAATAATTGATATTTCATCTATCGCTACGAGCTAACCAGTCTAAAAACACCTGCAGAACTGCGCCGGTCTCATCAATCAAACTCCAACATGGGTCCTAAACGGACATTGGCCTGACTTAATTACCATATGATGACGTCAATAATCTAGCTCCGGATGATAGTGGTCATGGTTATTGGCTGCAATTTATTCAATCCGCTTCCGACGACCAGAAGCGATTATTCCACGTTATTGCAACTGCTGTAGTATAACAAGCATTAATCTGCCAGTTTGGGCAATTTTGCTTGTTTATGACTTTTCCCATCGATAGGAACACCTTTAGTAAACACGGTCAATTTAAAGTTTTCTAATGACATTGTCGTGTATATATACACGAAACGTTGATATAACAATGGATTATCATCATATAACCTTACGACGCTAATTCACCGTGAGCATTTGTCTTTTGTGCCTTTCAGATATAGGCCAGTTAAAGTTATATCTTTTAGGCTTTGGGGAACTTGGGATTACTGGTCCATAAAGCCTTTTTGTGGAATAAAAGTATGTTTTGTGACTTTACAATTGCTATGGTTAGATGGCACATACCATCATCTGTTAATGTGCAAGTGTTAATGGGGATAATTCAATTTTAATAATCTAATTAACACTAATTACAAAATGTCCATTTGCGTGGACCACTTGCCCCACCTATTAGGGGGGGGGGGGGGCAGTGATCCAACATGATCACAGAATTAATATAGACATAAGACAATACAAATTGACACAGGAAAGATGTGAACTTTTCTTTTTGTGAATGTGATGTCTTTTTGTGAATGTGATGTGAATTCTTCTACGAAAAGTGAAGTGCGACCATGTCAAAGGTCAAAATAGTTCTTTGATATACAGAGAGCAGTATGCTAGAAATCCCCTGCAAACTTATAAATATTGGATCAGTTACCCCATGGACCAGTTACTCCAATTTCCCCTTCACTCTAAAAAAAAGTTGGTCAAAATGGGTTGATATTTTGCCCAGTGTTGGGCAACATATCAACAACCGAAAATCTTGGGCAAATTCTTACCAATAATTGGTCAATTTTTACCTGAATTAACAAAAAATGTAAATTAATACCAATGTAAGGTAAATAACAGTTGCCCAATTATGTTTTACCCAACGTTTTTACAGTGTATCATGTCTTAAAATTTCAACTGTTTTTTTTCCCGTCACAATAATGCAATATGCAGGTCCGTATGTATTTTGGAGTTAGGTTGGGAGGAGAAAAATACTCATGATTCGAGTTCAGCATTTTATGTACCACGCGGTATGTCTTGACGGGAACATTAAATAGTGTTTTACATTACAGACAATCCAACGAGTGCATGTTCGGGGAAAGCATATTTTCTCCCATCAGCTCGTGTTAGGCGAAGAGCCATTTGTATTCTATGAACTTCCCAATGTGTTAGTGAGGCGCCAGGAAGTAACCTGATATTTCTGAGATATCCCCGTGATCTTCAGACGGACAACTTACACACTATGGCGGGTGAACACTTTGGCATAACTCATTGATTTGCATTTTTGCAATGGGTCTTGTTCAAGGGCCAGTAACTCGAAACTATTGCTTGGGCGACTTTCGACACTTTTCAGATCAGGTCACAAATACAGAGCAATTCCTGAAGTGGGCTAAGAATCCTTAGTAACTCCAACTGGGCAACTCTATGCTTCGAATCTGACCTACGTAATGACAGCCCGTGCATTTACCATAACACTCAAAACTTATCGGCTTTATAATACGGTGCGTCGATATGACGGCCTATAGCTTCAACTTTACTCATAAATCAAACGTTTCTAAAAGATACGCTGTCTTTTCACGTGCAATAACATCCGTTCACGAAAATATAGATCTTCGACGACAAGATTGTGCCTGTATAAGATACAAACCTACAGAAAAAGTGCACATTACCAAATCTATTTTGAGTTGTAAAGATTTTTAAAGAGCCACTTGTTGGGAGTGAATTATATTTCTCCATCTGCTAAAAGATGAAGTTGTATTTTCGGCTTACACGGATTGCTCAAAAGATACGCCCTTTATTGTCAGAGATGGTGCCCACGAATCGTTCCTAGCACGTCATCAAGTCTTTTTATCCTTACCACCTCATAGCAAAGAGTCGCGTAACTTGATCTTATTGTGGTGTGATCACGTGAGTGTTTACGTCATGTTTTAATAGTGTTTGTTGGGCTTCATTGCTCGCTTTTGCTGGTACAAAACAGTGCTCAAGGCACCAAAATCGAACCTGTATATTAGAAAAGAACCGTCTTATCCGACTCTTAACTGAATGTATAATATGAAGACTCTGGTGTTGATAATGCCTTGTGCAGTATTCGTTGGCTTAATTGGCTGGTTAGTTTTGGTAGTTTCTCATTAATTTTCCGACAGGTCGTTTGCCGATACGTTGGTTTAATGTGCATACATAAATTGTTTGTCAGTTGGTTATCGGTCAGAAAATTTGGGCTTTTGTCAGGATATCTGTTCAGGATTTTTGTAAGCAGAAGGTCATCCATCGATTTGTGTGTTGTACAAAGTTTAAAATTGGCTTGTTCACAGAATCTAGACTACTTGTTTTACTGTGTGGAATAGAAAGTAAATGTCATTATTATGTTACTATTACTATATAAGGCTGTAAAAATTTCCGTATTTTCCTTGTTTAATAACCCTTTGCGTGTTGTACAAGTGTCGATGCATAAATTGTACATTAATTTAGATAACGCTTCCTCCATGGTTAAACCAATGCATTTTACGGTCTAAAGCTCTTGCAATGATAGCGTCTGTCGTATATCTTTTTGCCAACACATTGTATCAGATACTCTTTATTATCCAGCAACTGCCTAAACCAAGCATAAATCTCCTAGCGTGTGATACATAGGCTCTCGATAGATCAACATTATGATACGGGTTGGTTTGATCAAGACAGCGAAGCCTCACCATGCTGGAATTACCAGAAATAATACCGGAGTAGTACGGGTAAATCATAAAGCCCGACCCTATAGACTTGGCCACACCATTGAACGCGTGCATGATTGCAGTGGTCACAAACCATTTGTCGAAAGAGATGGCTGTATAACACATTTTGGTTCATTTTATGTGATTCTATATTTACTTTAGTTATTTATACCAGGCAAGATATGGGAACAAGGGGTACCCCTCCCTCTTGTCCCCATACCCTATACACACTCCAGATTATTGTTACCTAACACATAAACTCTAATGTTTGCATCCCCTGTGGGGACATGGTACTGTTCTTCCCTTTGTCCCTGTACTTAAGCAAACCCCCATAGACTTTGTACACAAATTCCTTGTGGAGACAACCTAACCCATAGAATTGCCTAGTGGAGACCTATTCAGGTTATAGGCCTATAGAGTTCACAATGTACCAGTACTTCTTTAAAGGACATTCCGAGAAATTTACCTTTTGTTTTCTTGATCTGTATACAAAATTGAAATTTCAAATATTATTTAATAACTATCCGTTGCTTGTGAGATCATAAAAATCGAAATGAATCGTAGCTAAGAAAACCAGGATGATGCACTAATTATTGAAACCATGGGTGCAGTAACCCTAGGCAAGTTTTATCACGAAACCGTCTGTAAACGCTAATTACGAATATTAGTGATATCATCATAATTCAGTGTACTACCCTTACGGTTTATTTCAAATGAACGCATTTGTGTATCTCAGCCCAAAAACTGAATTGAATGCTAAATCCAGACACCGTGTTTATATTTGGCGTCGCGCGCCATAAATATACACCACTGAAGAATATCGAAGTGACACTACAAGTGTAGTTTTTAACACCCATGTTTTAGTAGCGTGGGCGGTTTGGCTGTTCCGAATGCCGTATTTCAAATTATGTACAGATCATACTATCGCTACTGCTCACTTCAACGCGGTCATGAGCCTCACCGATGATTTACTCACGCCCCCACAGCCTGGCTGAACACACTGCCTCCTTCAGCCATCATCCAATTGTGGGAAAACCTCTTGCCTATGAACCAGATTATTATACATCTTGCTACACCGCGTATTCCCCACCACGGCGTTCCCCACAGGGTTTTTATAAATAATATTGATAATTAATTAGCTCAATCTCTG
Organism: Hippasteria phrygiana; assembly: GCA_037893225.1. Classification (NCBI taxonomy): domain Eukaryota; kingdom Metazoa; phylum Echinodermata; class Asteroidea; order Valvatida; family Goniasteridae; genus Hippasteria; species Hippasteria phrygiana. The sequence continues at coordinate 113,386 of JAZGUH010000392.1, read as the reverse complement.
CAGCCAGACGCCCGCTGCATATGGAGGGCCTAGCGTTACCACAGTCAATCTAATTATGAATAATGTAACGCACTAAAAGAACCAGGCGGATTTATCTTGCAGACACAGTTTGGCCTAGGGCCACACACAATCGTGTATAAGTGCAAGGCTGGCATGTAAGTAAAGTGAGTGCACACGGAATGGGATCATGACACAGTATTAACAATAAAATGCAGTGTTAATATGACACTATTCGTGTTAATTCCGATTCTCGTTTGATGTACGTACAAGAAAATATGCTAACGTAGATTAACACCAAGATTATTTGTCTTGGACACCGCAGGTGGTGAAATCTTTAATTTAATATATGGCTATAGTTTACTTATATTAACGAGTTCACTTATTCCAACCCATTTGATACTTTAGAACTTCCGTGGTGCTGAACACATTAAAGACGTACCGTTAATGCTCCTAAAAAAATGGTTTCTCCTAAATATTTACTTTTAACACGTTTTATTTCAACTTAAATAAGAGCTACTATTTTTTCTTTTGAGCATCTATAACCCTCCAACAAGGCTTGTACTCTTGGTTGCTTCCGTTCACCCATTGCACAAAAAGATACGCCGGAATTCTTGTCGCGCCGCCAATAATTCGACATTTGGGGAGGGTGAAACTGGAAAAGAGCACGGACAGTCTATCTCTAACACTAAGAATAAGGACAGAATCTCTTGCCCGAAACTGACCGAAAAATCTTTCCTAACAGCTTTTCTATTAATACAAGTTGTAGAATATGCTTGAACTTCACACTTCGCCAACGCACCATTTTTAGGAATTTAAATTTTGCGTCCAAATTTCAAAAATGGGTGCGGAATAATTGAGTTGATTCCTTTAAAAGCTTTCCGTAAAATGTCATGATCAAGCATGGAAAAGACATGTGTCGTTAAGCGACGTTTCAGAATTGAAAAGGATCTTTCGCCTGGAATGATTAACGGTTGTGTGAAAGCTGAAGGCCATTGACAAGGCCGTCAGCCTGATGTAATTCCTTGGTGCGGCTAGATTCAATTAAGACATGGATTCCCCCAAGACAACATCACCCAAGTACGGGAGAGCCAAAATGCGGTGTGTTATAAATAGTGAAGGATGCATGGAACAAGTGTTAAATTAATCGAATGTGGTTTTATTGCCAAGTACCAGAGAGATATTTCAAATACTCTTTTTTTTCTTTTCATTTTTGTAATTCATTCTCGGCAGTCCTCAACACAAAAGAAATACAAAAATAGGGCTGGTCTTATGAGCGGTTTACAAGGGCACACTAGAATGCTATCACTCCTGAAAACAGCAAATTTGTGACAGTACAACCAGGAAATATAGGTGCGCATTTAACTTCCTCACGGTGGAGTCAAACTCGCTGGAGACACCACGGTCGGGTTGCAGACATTGGCAAATCATGAGAGAAGCAAATTATTCTTTCTTATTCATTCACATTCCATTTCATGTCATGATTGCTTGCTAAACAGCTTATATTTGGGTCGTGACAAAATGCTAAATACATTGCAGTGATCTTTCTTTATAGTATAGCATCCTGGTGATCATTAGTTTCGGTGTTTGAGAAATCTGACCCCGTTTGAAATCACTTTTCACTCGGTAAATTCTCGTTGACTCGTGCTTGGACGGCATGACCCGAAAAGACTTTAATACAATATTGGGCGCAATGATCCTTGACTCAGCTGAACAAGATACAGTACGAATTTTAGATCGGTACAAAATAATGCTTAACTTATTTTGCCTATCGCCAAGACGAACTTGATCTTATGGGTAAAAACGTAGTTTTGCGCTTTTTAGTTGACTTTACTGATTTTTTCCGAATAAATAAAGTGGCGTCAACTTGATTAAAAAAAAAAAAAACACGTATAGTGAAATTTTGAAATTCTTTTTAATCTGTAGAGGGAGGTACCGGTACGTTAGGCAGTTCAATCAGTGAACATGGATTCAACTCGAACGTTGCACATCGTTTGCGACTCGTATGTGCACGTGTTAGCGTGAACAGAACGTTTCCTGGTAGGCCTAGTGGTTGTGTCTGCCTCATCATAGCAGAGTTATTATTTCAATTACATCGTTTTCAGCCGTACTTTGTCTAGTACCCCTGATCAACCGGTGAGTTTTTCCTGACAATTTTCTCATTAGTCCGACTAAGTATTTTTGCTTTCTATAATCGCTGTATAAGGAGTAATAGACCAGACGGTATGATGGATATGGTCTGGTGATTCCAGTGTCAGAATGAGTCGCATTTCAATGCCGTTTATTTGAGCCTGGACTGTTCAAATTGCATGATTGATCGGAGTGCTCCTGCTTTTGAAGAAATTATTTATAAACTGGCGCCAATAGGTAGGAATTATATACAATGTTAATCTTTCTATGTAGGATTTTGCCATTGGTTATGAAATTTATTTCTCTGACTTAATTTGTTTCCCACAATTTTGGAACAACCAAGTCATTGTCGTTTTTAGTACACATGATACACCTTTGGTTCTGAGTCGCATTCGCAATGCATCCATATTCTCCAAGGGTGGGAAAGAAAATCCAGGCATGATCGAAAGAAATTGGAATTTATGTCCAGAAGTAGTTTTCAGAAGTCATCTTGTTTCCTGCAAAGTATCTATTTCTGTATTCTAGTAATGCATGCGATATAGCTACCGGCATGGCGGTGTCTTTAAAGTATGCAATTACAGGAGGCCAACATCTGATTACCACTTCTGGCCTAGTGGTCATATAGCTTGTCTCTGCTGGCCCATGGAGTTTGTTGTCCTCTAATTCCAACAGTGTCAATCTAATAAACTTATATCAGCTCCCCTGCAAGAGCTAGCTGGGGTCCCGTCGGCTGTAATGCTGTTACAATACCCGCACCCGTAATTACGTCGGGTTTGCGGCGCATAGGATGCGGGAATGTTAGCCGTTAGGCCGCCAGCGCATCCTTCCGACACATCCGCTACCGTCTTGAAAATCGCCGCCTTCAATTCTCGCTTCACTAACACCGCTGCATTCAAACACCGCCTGTGGTCTTCATTTTCGTCAGCACTAACCTGGCTGGAAATCTAGCCCTAATTCCCATGAAATTTCAGATTAAACGCACGCCTAACTTATTGCGACATTTTGCTTTCCATTTTAACACTATTTACTCTACCAAGAGCCCACTTTCTCCTCGGTATTGAATCCCAGCGTGTTATTTACCTGTCATGTTTCATTTCACGCACGGTGTATTCTTGTCAGCTTCCGGGAGTTTCTTAATCAGTTTGCTTGCGGGAGTTTTGGTCTTCGAAATGCTGCTCCGGGTTTATCGATGAAAGTAAAATGGACAGCTCGAATTGAAGATGACAGACGAACTATAACCATGTATCAAATAGCGTGTACATATGTATACACTCTAAAAACTGTGTTTAGCAATTAAACACAATCTTGCTATCAGTTTGTAAACATGTTTAGAAGCTAAACATTACGTGTCCAATTCCTAAACATCAATGTTCAATGGCTAAACACCATCCGTCAAGACGCTAAACATGTTTAGTATGTAAACGTGTTTACAAACTGATAGCAAGGAAGTGTTTAGAAAAGTGTTTACTTGCTAAACACTGTTTTTACAGTGTAGTCTTGGTTCATGCCGTATCGCTGCAACCTTCGGTGGTGACGTGTGACGATATAATAATCCAACAAAACTTTTGGACGCCTGAAAAACTCGTTAGGAAATTGGTTGTTATTGCTTTTGTATTATACACACTGCACTCTCCAGAGTTGTAGTCGAGTCCCTGCAAGTCCTTTCACTAGTCCTTTCGCAAGCATAGTCAGAAGTACTCTCCTAAAGCCAGTCACAAGTTACTGGATGAACAATGGCAAAGGAATACCTTTGTCAAAGCTCATTTGAATAGTTTGTGATTGGAATTGGGACTGGAGTGCTTGTGATGGACTTCCAGGGACTTGCAGGGACTTGTGATGGACTCGACTATATACATCCCTGGTACTCTCACACAGGCAAACGGAACTTTGTAATCAACCTTTCTGCTGGAAACTGAGAAGAATGTCATCGTCATTTACTTACTTGTACATGAGATATCTGTAACTTATAATATGTTTCCTTTCTTTCGTAAAGATGGTTCTCAGTATCTTCTATATAATGCATCTCATACACAGAAATTTAGTCGTTTTCGCTGAGTTTTCTCCATAAATCTCGTCACTACTGTTACATGCAATACAAATAAGAAATGAGTTAAGTACGTAACTTGATATGAAGCTGTACCGGGTAATCCTGCGTGACGAGTCGCAATCAGCCTTAACCCTGCGTAGATTCCAGCCCCTAATTCTCGCGTAATAAATTGCCGATTCGGGTGATATCCACACGGCTGACAAATTAAACCGTGCTGCCGATATGGTTGAAACAACAAAGGTCTAATTGGAGCCGTTAGAAGCAGAGACTTTGGAACCATTGAAAGTGATAAGGGTGGCTTCCAAGATGTTTGCTTGTATGACTACATGGGAGGAGACATCTAGTCGGCTACGTCCAGAGGCCAATTTCATGGATCTTAACAATTTGCTTAGCACAAAAAGTGTCGCTTACTAAAAACAAGTTACCAGCCAAATAATCCATGTTATTTTCATGCTAAGCAAACAAGAGCGGAATAAGCAATATACGGTACATCACATGGACATTTGGTTGGTAGTCCTGTTTTTGTTTTACCAAGGAAGACTCTTCATGCTAAGCAGTTTTGTGCTTAGCAGGTTTAGCCCTAGTCGGCTACGTCTACAAAGACTTTTTCAAAGATAACCACATGGGTGCGGATATGTTAAACAGTGACATCTTCTCAGCACCTCATATTTTTTTTCTTGTTTGATACCGAGCCACTTAGCATGACCCACGTTCCGTTTCAGTGCAGTTCTAATTCATTGGACTTATCAAAATCCTTGAAATACAAAACCATTCAAATTAGCTTTCTTATTTTTTTGATGAATTTCACATATACTGTATCTGGTACGGTTTATAGAGATATTTTATATATATGATATTGATTCACCAAGCTTATCGATCGGAATACATCCCCCAGGCCATAATCAGAACATCTCAATGATACAAGGGAAGTAGTTAAGTCCATCACATCCCCTGTTTTAATCAAAGCTTTAGACTGCAGCAAGTCCCTCCGGCTCTCTGTGAAGAGATCATGAGCATAGGGCTCGACCGTTTAGCTAGATTGAAAGACAAGCTATATACGAGTCTAGGAAATGAAATAGAGTGGCCGTGTTTGTTTGGTCTGTTGCCGTGTACATCCATCCAATTTGTCCCATCTTGGGAGTGATAGCGCTATAGGATGCTCCTACTCTTGATTAAGGGACGAAGGCCAATCCCTACTGCCGTTTGGTATTAACGGTCTTCAGGAATCACCCAGCCAGTCGATATATCGCAGCCGGTATGGCGTCGTCTTGTGTACAGGATCCCCCGGAATACTTCAGAAATTGGCGCGCATTTCGAGCAACAGTCACGGATTAAAAGAACTGCCGTCGATTTGGGGACGGGAAAATTGAAAACCGAAATGAACCAACCTATATCTTTCAAATTAGAAATTCATCTATATAGGCCTGTCTTGATATCCACTTGAGTGAGATTCAACCAAATCATAGAAAAGCTTTTCAAGAAGGATTCAATGCTGCGTTACGAAAACGTGATTCGTGTATGTTCATTTACGTCACATTTTGATTCATGGCCAGTTGCCACAAACGTAGCATATCGAATCGTCTATTGCCCACTTGTTGATGAAAATTGAGTTACGTTGTTGTCTCTGCAACCTCTGCAGTGGCGTATGCAGCGGGGGGGGGGGGGGGGGGGGCAACTTTGTAAGTTTCAATTTTTTATTTAATTTGTTTTCGTGGGGGAAAAGTTGAGGTCATCTTTAAAAATTAAAAATATCCGGCGCCAAAAATAGGGTCACCTTTTGAAAAAAGGTGCAACCCCCCCCCCCCCCCCCCTCCCCGCCCAGAGGGGATGGATCTAGGTGTACCCAAATGGTGGGTTACCGGTACTGTTGAGTACAGAGGCAGAGGCAGAGGGTTGTAAAAGTTGAAAACGATTGAGGTTGTATGGCTGTCGAAGGAAGGGGACCTTGTAATGTCGGTTATCATGCGCACGGTGGATTGAGTTCACTTTGCTCTTTATTTCAATACAAATGCAGGGATAAGCAAAGCAACACACCGGTATAGGGTGATCGGGAGATTTGGGTCTGCAAGAGCGTCTAAGATTGCCCGACGTGTAAGCATTGGTCCATCAAAGTATAGTTTGCAGGGGCGCCCTCCGCCCAAGAGAATGATATGAGCAAAAAGCCTAACACGCGCGCCGCCGCTGTGGACTTTGTGTTGAAAGGGTAGCAGCACGTGTGAAAGGAGTTGGTGCATAAGGTGTTGAATCTTGAAAAGCGTCAATTAAAAGAAATTCTGGTTTGTTCCTGTTTTTCACAGTTAGATCATGTTTTGTTTCCTTAAAACCCTAACCCTCCAGGGTATTTTGGCTAGAAACCCTGCCAGACGCATCAGATTGCATACTTTGTCACATTGACTTGTGTGCAGAGTGCAGCAAGGTCAAGCTGTCACCACAGATGCACTGTGCTGCGTCTGGCAGGGTTAGGGTTAAGTTCAATAATATTTTCTTCAATGTCTCTTGATGCAACGTCTTTTGTCTGGATGTGCTCATAATGTTTTACACCAAACTTTCCCAAATATCCTACGTTTCTACGTAACATTTTCAAGACAATGGAAAGGCCCCACAATTAAGGTGATTTTACCTTATTAAGAAATCATTGCAATTTGCCATGCTCTGCTGGCTAGTTTCCAAAAAAAAAAAACTTAACATTTATACGTAATCATCTTTCGTTCTAATTCATTTGAAAAATGCAGCGGGGATGGGAGTAACTTTCCTCCGCGGACCGATGATTACAGTGTCTTTGGTACGTGGTTCTACCCGAATGTGTTTTGCTCAGACGCATTCTCAGATTGACTACTGATTAACTATATTGGTAATGGCGCCAGAACTTCCGCCTAGGTGTCATCTGTCGTGAATGTATCTAAGTTTCCGTAGTTATCACTAGGTTTGACCAGGGTACGGGCCGCAATATATTATGGGTTTATACAACCAACAAATTGAAACATGTGGCCCGAAAACCCAAAATTGCTTAAATGTACAAAAGTTAAAATATATTACAATTAAAAAACAACAACCAAACAATCAAATACTAAAAATAATTATACAAAAACAAAGATAAAATATAAGTATACGTGTATAAATTACCACCAATTGCACCAGAATACAATACACTACGATTTACACGGGTACAACACCACCACAGAACATTTAAAAGAAATCCCCAAAGATCAAAATACTAAATATAAAATAATAAAATAAAAAATAATAAAAATAGTATACAGTGTGATTATTGTACATAATAAAACACTGACTAACAAGTCCTACACTCACGCTGTCGTTTAAAAGTTTTGTTAGAGCAGGTGTAGTTGATCTTTTATATCTATAAGTAGGCCTATTGCAAGGATAAATAGTTAAAGGAAACATGTTTCTCAAACTGGCCGGATCACATTCTATTTCATAAATATATTCATTTATATGTATTAAATGTGAATTAAAAGCCAAACTGGTTCAAGTGAAGTTTTAGTGTGATTATTTGCCGCTCAAAAATTGACCCCCCTTTTTGGAATTTGTTGAGACTCAAATTGAGGGCGCTGTTCGTGACGTAGACCGAGGCGCCTAATCGACTGGATATTCTGGACCCGGCCCGTATACACACTAGGTCTACACGTGCAATTTCGTAAGTTGCAACAACAACTAACATCGAACTTACCCTGATTTTCTCCCTTTTAGCGATGGCTCCTCGGGGAATGGGCCGTTTAACTGCTTTCGCCTATATCTAACTCACATCTGGGAACTTTGTTGGGATGGCAGTGGACTTGAGCATATTTTTAATGGTCATCCCAAAGGATTTGAAAATACCAGTATCGAAACACGACGGCTCAAAGTGGTCGCTACATAACGCTGAGAAGCTGCTGGGGCCGGACCACTACGCTCTTGTCACCTTCACTTTCGCCGTCCAAATTCTCCGATATTTCGCATCAGTTGGAAATAAATGAAGGCTTACTCCATCCGTCGTTGTTTTGCTGCACCCAGCAGCCACACACCTTGTCGGCATGGCCGAAAAACCACTATATTTTGCTTAGATTTTGGACGAAGAATTTTCGCCGTACAATGTACACACAATGCATACCCGTGATGAATGGGTAATGTCCTCGGTCTACGTCACACACTTATGTTAATGAGGGTCCCACTCAGGGGGCGGAGTAGCTTGGACAAACATTTTCACAAAAGAATTTCTCATATTTAATCTGGAAAATAATTCTCTCTGGACACAAAATATCATTGTCAAGATAATACTTTATTGTTTTAAGCAGGAATAATGCAATATAAATCCTAAATCATGTTTCCTTTAACGAAGGTTGTTCATTGGATCTAAGGGCTCTGGTACACTTCTTAACTGGGGGGAGCAAATTACGAAATTTGTCTGACCTGAGTAATTTTTCACCGAAATTATACAGCAGATTTTGTCTTCTATCCCGGAGTGAAATTTAATTAAATTCAAAGAGTACATTATTATAACCTGTATACCTAGATGCAAAAATAGTGCGGAATGCTCGTTTCTGAACCTTCTCAATCTGGTCACATTGTTTTTGTGTAATTGACGTATGCCATACTTGACATGCGTATTCTAACACTGGTCTAATATAGCCATTAAAAACAGCTAACAATTCATTCTGGTCCACCTTGGATTTTTTTCAACAGGCATAATGAGTATAATCTTCGTGAGGCTTTGGTGACAATGTCATCTACATTGTACATGGAGATTCCATTTTAAATCATTCTGTATAGTAATTCCTAGTAATTTGATATGTGATACACTAATTAAATTTACAGAATCAATGGGAAATTATGTTAAAGAAATTTGTGTTTTTAGAAAACTGATAGTCATGTTTTGACACTTGGCTGGTTTGGGTAAAACATCATTCTGTTTACACCAATCAGAAAGATTATTTAAGTGATTTTGTAAATTGGAATGCTCCCCATACTTTATAACTTGTCCTAATGTAAGATTATCGACATATTTCCATCTCCTTGGACAATCTGAAGAGGCATCATTTATGAGAACTAAAAAAAGAATGGGCCCAAGTCTGGTGCCTTGGGGTACACCACAGGTTATATGCTGAGATAATGAGATATTGCCATTAATTTTAGTATTCTGAGTCCGATCCATGAGAAAGCTACAAATAACAGGTACCAAAGACTTTCTTACACCAAGATTTAAAAGTTTTTCAATCACAATTCTGTGATTGACTCGATCAAAAGCTTTTGTAAAATAAATTGTACAACGCTGTGCATAATGTTGGGGTTCATCCAACCCTTTACCAATATGATTAAGCATATCAATTAAATAATGTGTCGTAGAGCATCCTTTCATATTTCCATATTGTTGTGGAGTCAATTTTAGTCGAAATATGTTGGACAATCCATTTGGCTAAACATTGCTCAAAAATACGTCCAAAGATTGGTGTGAGAGAAATTGGGCGTAACTGATCATGTTGATATATTCTTTTGCTTTGGAACAGGCACTACCGTAGCAGTTTTCCATGCATTAGGGAAAATACCTTCCATCAAACAAGCATTAAATATCCTAGTTAGAGGAGTTGCCAACTCTAATGCAAATTCTTTGATGAGACGTACGGGATGACCAGCTTTAGATAAGCTAAGATTTTGTAATAATATTAAAACTTGACAGCGAACAATTTATGTTGTGGTGTTTCAGCTGGCAAATATTGGCAAGGCATCTAATTTAAGAGCCGGCAATTGACTACAAATATTAACAAAATGATTATTAATATTTTCATCAGCAGTACACGGATCAAGTACAGCTCCAGGTATATAGTTGTACGAGGCTGTTTTAGATTACAAAGTCTATGGATAAAAGCGTGCCATTTACCTGATTGACTGTCCTGTAATTCTTTAACAGACATGTCATAAAATCTAGCTTTAGCTCTAATAACCTCTCGCTTAACTTTATTGCGCAATGCTCTCCATTTATTTATATTGATGTGTCTATCAGCAAAGGCCTTCTGTCGCTCAGTCAGAAGTTTCCTAATATGGGAAGTCAACCAGGGTTTATCTTTTTTACGTTGCTTTACTGAGATTTGGTGAAAATGCAAATGTATTCTTTAGTTATCCGAGATAAAACACAATTAACCTGATCAAGACAAGATAAATCATTAAGCTCATGGTCCCAATCCAAATTAATCATCCAGCGACCAAAAGATCTCACTGAAGAATCTCTATACGGTCGTGTGTTAATGCGACGATGCTTATCCTGAGGGAGTACTGCTTCTGGTTGAATTAAAATGCAGCAATGATCACTATTCCCTAATGGAATCTCCGCCTACACCTCTTTCAAATGAAACATTTTCATTAGGTAAGCCTAGTTTCTGAACAAAAACTTTAAAGTGGAGCGCGAAGCAGGTTGACCTTCATCTATACTACAGTTTGCATAGTAGAAACCTATGGTTTGATTATGTGTGCGTGTACCTGTCTGTTTCGGTAAATCGAAGTAGGGAGGGTGTACATTCACCATTTAAGCATTTTATCACATTGTGAGTTTGTGCAAATTGATTCAGGGTATATTCCATCCAAACATTTTGTACACAGGAGTATAAAACAGTGTGCTTAAAGTGACCGATGATATATATTGAATACCCCTCCCCTGTTTCATCTTTCAATCTATGGACTCTAGAGTCTACTTGTTGAATCAACAACGAGATTTTCTTTGAGTGCACGATTTTGAGCTGATTCTGTATTTTAACATTTCTACCCTATAGGTTATCACGAATGCATGCATTGATTATACTTAGTCTCCCAGACATCCTTAAAATGGATGGAATCTGGTCATTACCATACATTGACTGTATATTTCGCTTTGAGCATCCTTTCAATGTCTGTACATGTGACAGTCTTACTATGACCTTGTGCATCAGTCAGGCCTAGCCTGATGCAATCTCTTCTCATTGATCCGTCCTCACGGTCTTGGTACATTTAAATATTTCCTTGAACTACTTGACTGATTACATTGTCGGATGGCTGTGTAAACTTCGATTTTCCCCTCCACTTTTTTTCCACTTTGCTGGATGTAAAGCGACAAGCGACTCCAAGCAGTCGACACATAATAAGGTATCTCTGTAAAGCATTCGCGATTATACACGTATTTTAGGCAATTGAACCTTACCGATTAGAATGAACAGAATCTTTTTCAATTTCAATTTATAACAATGAAGCTATTTTTTCGAGATTGCTTCCTATGATCAGGATGGGGCGACCAGATAATTCAAAGACGAGGATGCTTGAGGATTCAGGATTTGGATGTCTTGTCCTGAGCTTGTCTTGCCCAGTCCCCTTTCTTAGTTCGTACTATGGATTTCCCTCCCCCACCTCCGGAAGAGTTTGCCTAAACCAGTTTTACGTACTGATTACACATCATTATAGTATATAGGCCTACTAGATCAAAATACGTGTATGCATCCAAGGAATAGAATTACATTCTGAAGTTTTGATCAACAGTTCGTGATTACATTGATAGCATTTAATTAAAACATGTCGTTTTTTCTGTTATGTGATATTTCAAACATTTTGGCCCACTTAATTAGTTTTATTGACTTTATTTGACATTGTTTAATCTAGTTAGTATGGTCAGCGTAATTCTAGTATCTAGAGAGGAACAAACGAAAACCGTCAGCAGAAAAAAATCAACATCTTGTGCGCTTTGGTCACTAAAACAAGTAAACAAACTCCAACGGAAAGCAAATAAAGTGAGTATATATTGTATTCATAGACGGGAAGAAACCCGAATCCAAAATGAAACATTTGGTGGGCAGGCTACTCGAATATCCGCAGGAGACATCATCTGATATTAGAACAAACATCTGTTCAACGGCCCGTTTCCATGACAACATGGCAAATAAAAGCACTTTTCTTGCGTTGCTGAAGTAGGTATCAGATTACCAGTATATTGATTGCTATGTGGCGCACTGGAAGATTTGATGCGGGGTGAAGGGAAGAATGTGGTCTCCCCATCCCATGATGTCATTCAGACGTCTCCTTTTTTTGACAAACTTTTCTTTGCAAATATTTCAACAGCGCCATGGCAACTAAAAGAATACTTCATTTTCCAAAAAATCGATAACCTTCGTCTGAAACCCTCATAGGCCTACTTGGGCGCGTCAAATGTTACCCAAACAGTATAAGAAGTGAAATAGAAATTACCTCAGCCGCTGTCGTGATACGTTTGATACCATTGCTGTTGCTGTTGCTGTTGTATGTTGCTGTTGTTGTGTTTACTGTTCCCTCCTGTGCTGCTGTTGGTTTGGTTTGGTTTGGTTTGGTTTGGTTTGGTTTGGTTTGGTTTGGTTTGGTTTGGTTTGGTTTGGTTTGGTTTGGTTTGGTTTGGTTTGGTTTGGTTTGGTTTGGTTTGGTTTGGTTTGGTTTGGTTTGGTTTGGTTTGGTTTGGTTTGGTTTGGTTTGGTTTGGTTTGGTTTGGTTTGGTTTGGTTTGGTTTGGTTTGGTTTGGTTTGGTTTGGTTTGGTTTGGTTTGGTTTGGTTTGGTTTTTTTTCAATTCCCATTACTTGTGTTTTTAAAACTGCTGTTAATCACACTGCCCATTCTTCACCAGGGGTTCTGGTTATTACATAATGAATAGAGCTGTCCGCATCAGACTATTTATTTTCAACTATGTTGTTCCAGTTTGCATTTTTTCCACATCGATAAGGCCTACAAAATTTCCTATATCAATGGCTGTCTCGTTCAAAGTGTTTCTTTAATTATAATTTTCGGGTTTCAACGCATACGGGAATTTGCATTAGGTTTATTGCAAATTCAAAGAAAAACATTCTTCAAATTCCCAATCCTCACTTATGCCTAATTGCCTCTGCGTCCATCTTCGATTAAGCAATATACGCTTTAAATTTATTATTTACTTCTAAATGTAATAAAGTGCTTATATTCAGTGTAGCTAATCCAGATGCCCTTGACCCAATATGCTATATTATGCTGTGCCATTTCGACAGAGAGGAAAACATGTACTAGATGGGTATTAGCATCAAGGATAGTGAAGGAATGAAGTTGTTCATTGGACGGTTTTGCTTGGACGGTAAAATGAGGCTACGGTGCTGTCTATGGGCAAGACTTACCCTTATCTTATCAACCAAAAGAGAGCGCGTCTCGATGTCGTGAGCCACATCATTACTCCTTTTTGATATTCTAATAAATCCACCTGCCCATGCCCAAGCCCAATCCCAGACAAAGGTATTACCGTCATGAAATTGCTTTACATGTAATGGCTAGAAGGCATTGTGCCCCGTTAAAGGTAGAGTTGCCTTTCAGTTGTTACAAATCTGTATAGGCAAAGTCCCAAGCGATGCTCATCTATAGTTGTCAATCTCGGACCTACCTCTGCTAAAATTGATGAAAGAAACGCCTGGAAATGGTACGAACAAAGTTGCGAACTTTAAGACATAAATATGTTAAAGTAACGATAGCTGAAACTGTTACTCACAATGATCGATCTTAACTCCATATTCTTTGGATTATTTATTTATTTATTTATTTATTTATTTATTTGTTTAGTTACTTTTCGTGAAATCCCTCTTTTACATATCGCTTATTTGCAACGATCTCGGGACTTTACCTTGTGGCTTGGTTTCGGTGAATTCGAATTCACTGAATGTAAGTGTTTATGGTTTTCCAATCAATGTCTCGAGCCTCTCATACTGGGAAGATGAAACATTTGTCGATAGTAGACAACTTGGCCACTTCTCTAACCGTAACTGATGCGATTACGGGAAAAAACTCCAAGTGCGACGAATGAAATCTCAACCTGTAAAACGGGGAAGGCTTATAACATGTACCTAGAATACTATCGACTTAGCCGTATTCTCTTACTCGGCGCTTGGTGGAAAAGTGTACGGGAAGTACACACATGTTTTAGTCGGTATAGTGTGTCTCTATGAAGGTTTTAACATTGAAATGTTTGCTGTGTGTTCATAATAATCAGCATTGTTTTATAGGGGTGGAACATTTTTGGCAGACGTCTTACCACTCGACCACCGAGCTTGTCGGAGTCGGCTGGCTGGTTGGTTCGAATCTGATATAGCGGTGGGTATACCCCAGCCAAACAATTCAGTGGTAAGACGCCTGCACTAGAAAGCAGTAGGTCGTGGGTTCGAGTCCCACCCGAGTAATTTTTTTCAAAATAATCTCTCGGGACAACACTGAGTATACAGTGTTTGTAAAATACGTCGGTGAATGGCAAAATCCAATATTGAATGATTTTCTTTGTTTGTTTGTTTGTTTGTTTAAAGTCTCTGAATTTGACAGCACTTCTGTTGACAACAGTCTAATCTGCCACCAAACGGCCCCAAATGGGAAGCAGAAAGATATCGATCGAATATTTTACCACTGTGCAAGCCATAGAGCTCAGCCGAGCTGAGCTAACTACATGTATAGCCTACGTACCTTTTTGCCGCCACTGCTCACTCTATCGATCACAGCCGTGCTCTATTCCCACCATCCGACTTGTGTCAGAGACACGACTGCAAACATATTTGACTAAAATGAAATTATGTCGCAACCAAGCTTGTAAAATATTTATTAGTAATTACGCGAAAGTAATAAGCAAATATTGATCTCAATACATATATAGTGCTGATTTCATTAAGAATGTTTAAGCTGTGAATCCGTCGGGCAGGGTTTTGGCTGTTTGAATTAGAATGGAGTTCTGATACAGCTTCCATCGAATTTAATTGCATTCGATACCCTTTTGCAGTACGGAAAACATTGTAAGGTTGTCGGTACAAGCATTTTTCAGGTGGCGTATCCAGCTTTTTGTGCCAGGAAGGGCAAACAACGTCTGAACCGTCTTAAAAACCGTCTTAAAAACACTATTTCTTTTTGTTCTGTTATGACGCCACAAATGCCGCCGGGGGGGGGGGGGGGGGGGGGGGGGCAAGGCAAGTTTCCCCCTTGCCCCCCGCTGGATACGCTACTGCGAACACTGTTGAATGAATTCGGACAATGGGCATTCTTATTCATTGTAAGTTCCGACATGGCGTCATTTAGTAAACAACAATAACGACAATAACACCATCTGCTCTACCAACAACAAAAACATTAAATGCATTAAACCATGGCAGTAACTTTAAAATATTAACAGCAGTGCGAAATTATAACAAGCCATTGTCATGACTGTTTCAGAAGACTGTTTCATAGGTAAACAAACATGCCAATACATTGTTAATAAGTTTTAAACAAAAGCCCTTGCCATACGTTGACAAGCTTTTATTATATTGTCTTGGAAACTCACATTACCGCAAAATTTGATATCGGATTCCCTTGCTCATTGTTATTTAAATGTAAAAACAAGAAATGGTTCCAGGTTGGCTCAGATAACCAAAGCAATTTCACTGGATTGACTAATGAAGCAACATAATAATTATGAAAATCCTTCGTCAGCCTTTACGCTCCCTTCACAATAAGAAAGCTTGTTACATGCAAGGGTTGATGGGAACACAAAGACCTTCTGCAAATGGTTGAGTTATTGAATTTCTGGACTCTAGGCCTATAGCATTGCATATTAAATTAAGGCAAACGCTTCGTAATCAGTTTTGATATTAAAAACCACGCGATGCAAAGAACACACGTTTCAATCAGCAATTCTTTTATCAATTAAAATGAGTATGAACTTTAATTAACTCAAAAGATGCCGCATTTGTTTCCATATGCACCGATACCATTCAAATAACACACATTATACTCTTACTATGAAACATTGTAATTGCTTATTTTCTCTGATGTGAAAGTTTACAAAATAATGAGAAATATACTTGTGGCAGTACAATACAGTTTAGCCTACATTTTGTAAGGTTTAATAAAATAGCAATGCCTAAACTGAGGTGTCCTTTTAGGGAACTAATTGAAGCACTGTGGTGTCTATTCATTCTCTCTCAGTCAGGAACACCCCAGGTTTGACCATTACAGTATCAAAGAAATTTTCAGCTCGGTGGGAGGCCAATTTCCTGAGAAAATACCCTATAACGTGATAGTTGGACCTCTTCCGGTGTATGTGGGTCAATCCATAATTGTGGGGTACAAAAGTGTGACATTTTTTTGTGTCCCTGTTACACCGGACCTGTGTAATTTCCCTTTTAATAATCATTAAAATTTACTTCACACTATGTTTTTACTTGTTTGGCAGGTATACACTTTGCTTTCACTCTCACAATCACTCTTGGAGATAAGGCATTACAGAATGTGTCCTGAATTGCAAAATCTTATCACCTGTCACTATGTAGGGACACCAAACATTTCATACTTTTGGACCCCAAATTTATGGAATAACCCATACATGAAAACACTTTGAAAGCAAAGCAGTTTTTGTTTAGGGTATTAACTTGACCGTTTTAATTATCTTTAATTCAGGGTATATCTCATTCAGTTTATATCTCGTTCAATAAAAGTTCCCTTACTACATTCCTTATCTTTGATTGTTTTAAGAGTGTTTTTGTAAGTTTAAGTTTAAACAACATATTATTTACTCTGGCTATCATGTTGTGGCAAATACAAATTATGCATCATCGTCAATACCTATAGCGCTGAATGAACGCCTTTCCCTTTTGATTTTTCTAACATGAAGCCTGTGTCATGAGACAATTGTTAAATATACGTTTTACTAATAAATATGTTATAATTTCATGATGATTATTCCATCACTAATTTGATAAATACTGTACGGGATACGGAGTATTCGGGAAAAATAGGTCCTGAGTGTACCTTTAAGTGAATGATATAAATTGTTTTCAGCCGTTTTGTCGTATACACATGATCCCTTACTATATTGAATAGTTGACAGCACATGAGTAAACATCTGTGATCTTCAGGTAATCCAATATATATACGTGTATCACTGTGGATTGCATTGAAACAATGCAACTTTCCACACAACTATCATGCCAGGTACTACCGGTACCATTTCTTAAAATACATTTTCAAAGTGAACAAAGAAAACTGGCAGGAGCGGGATTCGAACCTGCGACCTCCGGAACCATACCGGCGCTCTACCAACTGAGATATCTTGCCCTATGTTGGCGGTCTCCCAAATTGTCAGTATCTTTGTTCGGGTGGGCGCTAGTCAGAAGTCATAAACCCAGAATGCCGTATAGCTGCAGGGATCACACCCAATTTTACGATACAACCTTGGAAGCGACATTGTGGAGATCACTCAATGAGGATACGACTTTTAAACTTATAATTTGTCAAACAATCCACAAGGGAAACTGACAAAAAAAATTATTAGGCTATATTGTATCATTACTTTTGCCAATTAACTATCTTTCTACGTAGTTACCGTATACTATTGCCTGAAATTATATACAACATAGTATCATTTGTGACCTCGGCAAAATATCGTTACATTTTTCCCTGAAAATTCTGAATATTCTAATTATATGCGGTAGGTCTAGTCAAATTGAGCAGTTTATTTGTGTGTTATTCTAAAGGTGGGGGATGGGCTCACTGTCACGCAGTGACCTCGTCTGTGCCTAACTAACTGGGATAAGCTAACCAAAAAGAGCTATGACAAATTCTGTAAATAAGGACTGAACTTTGTTATGATATGCCTGATTTGATTGGTTGTTTCCTGCCACGTTTGAACTGTCTATCACTTTGTGCGATTGGCTGACGTATGGACGATATATTGGTTGCTGAGATTGTTTGACTAACACGTCACCAGTCACCAGGCTATCAGTTAACTGCCTTCATGTCACTGTAATAGAGGAGAGGGAAAGTGGCCCCACGCATCAATGACAAGACGCCATTAACGAGTGACTCTTTTATAGTTTTTTGTTATGCTGGCCTGATATCCAGCTGTGAGTAAACGTGCCATATATAGACCGGCTTTGCAAACTTGGTTCAACCTCTTTCGCTTTTATTATAAGTTTCCGAATCGGCCTCCCTGTCACCTTATTTTTTTAAAATGTAATTTTGGCGAGGGGTTACATTTGAATCTAAGGAGGTACGTACCGATTTAAGCCAATCAGACTACGTGGATGGAATCCACGTAACGGCACATATCTAATTAAATCAGGCGATGCGTAAACTGCTGCCTGTGCTCATGAGGTCGCTATACCTGGTCTAGAAAAACGGTTTATCCTCAGACACACATGCGTAAATGTGGAGAATAATATTCCAAACTGGTCCACGATCCTGCATGCACATTCGGTGTTTGCAACGGAGAAACACATCACAGGTGTTCGTTATATAGTACATGACACCAGTTTTATGCTCCCGGTGTTGAAGAAAACAGAAACTGACACCTTTTTATATATCGTTACTAAGTTGGGCTTCTAAACATTACATTTTGCGAATTACTAGTCTTATTATTAAAGTTACAATACATGTATTTGGAAGCCATTAAATAAATGTAGAACATCACGTAGATATCTCTCCATTTGCCGTTGACAAGAACAGGAATGAGGTTTGAAAACACGACAAGACATCGTTGGGAAAGAAGCTGCATTAAAAAGAAGTATTATAGCTAAGTGTGTTTCACAACTCAGCAGCGAACTAATTATAATATTGTTCTTAGCTATACTTGTAAGTAACATTCTCGTGATTGGTTCTAACAAGCACTGTGATAATTCCTCTGTTCACACGATGTAAGGACATTTCACTCAATGGAAGGATTATACTGTGTAATATCTCATTTCTTTCTTAATACGTTATATAGTTTTTCATTAATGAATGATGGGCAAATTGAACAGTTACAGTATTAAGTGCAAGTCCGACTCCTCACGCAACAGGTGGCTAAAATGTAGTATTTTTTATATTTAAATCAACAAATTTCCTCAATTGTATTATCTCGGAAGCCTTATCATGGGTCATTCCATAAATTCGGGGTCCAACTTTGGTGTCCCTGTTACGAAGTAACATGTTTTAGATTTTGCAATTCCGGACATATTCTTTAATGCCTTCTATCTCCAAGAGTGATTATGTAAAGCAAAGTACCTGCCAAACAAGTAAAAACAAGTGTGAAGTCAATTTTAATGATACTTGATGGGAAATTACACATAACAGGTCCGGTGTAAACAGGGACACCAAAAAATGTCACACTTTTGGACCCTACATTTATAAGAATGACCCAAATTTTAAGTAACCTATTTTTGAGTATGTCCCTCACTTTTAAGAAGTACTTTTCGTGAAAAAAAAATTCCCTTCCCCCGTTGAAATGAATATTCAACGTGTCCTTGCTAGAATTCAGACCAAAAAAGGGTAAGTTCTTCCCAGTTTGTTTCCTGCCGACCTCCCATCAGACACTATGGATTTGTCCGTCTACACGAATACGATATTTTTCAAATTGAGTGCTTGATTTTCTACGTGAGCGCAAACTGCTAGTGAAATGATCATGACAAGGTCTAGGACTGATGACGAATGACTTCAATTAAGGTCGTAATGAGTTTCAATCAGAGACTGTCTTGGAAAGACACCGGGTAATTCCAGATTTTGCGGCGCGTAATTTTCCTAGCCGTGAGTGGAGGCTGGTGATATCAGTCAGCTTCTTGAACCGACGAGGTTTGGGCTAAGGTGAAGCAAGACAGCCCCGAGAGAGGCCAGACAAAAACAGTAAGAACTGTCTCTGAAAATACTTGGTGTTATCAGTGACACGGACGGTGTTTATACTGGGCCAGTCGTCTATTAATAACACCATACAGGAGTTAAATAGACACCGACTGCATTATTTGAACGACCCAGTTGTTGATAGTGATTGGAGTCCATTTCATACAGTCAAATCCAGTCTGCAAACTAAATTTTTTCATTTCATTCAGATTTCAGTAAGAATTCTCGTTCACTTCATTTTTTCTCAAGTTAGCACTTCACCGTTTTGCTACTGACAGTCGACTAAACCTCTGACACAAAGATTTGGCAACTGTTAAAATTCTGAAAGAAGTTAGTTCGGGGGAGGGGGGTGCCATCATGGCAAAATTGTGATGAATCAAGACACAAATATAAACGATTTCCGGGTAAGTAATATTTTACTTAGATTTACTAATAGTTAATTTGTTTGAACTTTTAACTATTAATCAGTAGAGATTAATAATGTTTGGATCAAATGTACAAGGAATTGTTGGAGTTTCGGATGATTCATTTGGACTCAACTCGGGTAACTTAGTGACACAAATTGACTATAAAATTGGGGTTTGCCAGTAATCAACTTGTTTAAGTCACAACTTTCAAACCACAGGCTTATTTCCACTCGAATCCCTGTGACTCCACACATAAAACCTCAGTGGCTTAACATCTGGGATGTTAGCTGCAAATCAGTCAGTATGTTCCTCAGTTATCACTGTTCAATTACTCCGAAAGCGAAACACGGTCGTGATACGTGTAAGGTTGGACTATGTCCCGATCATTTCCTCTATTACTGATCCTGCTCGACATGAGCCTTCATAACAAAAACCTGTCATCAACCCCAAAAAGGTTTCATTCACCATCACAGGACCCACTTAGAGCTGATACCTACCACAGATCCTCTTTCATAATGAACATCCAGGTTGGTACGTGACGGACTTGGTAACAAATCTGCGTTGACGATAATGTGCTCACAAGGCTATATTCAGTGGGTCATGACAGAAATGAGGTAATGCAATGCTGAGGTACAGCAACGCCGAGGGTTTCAAGTCAGCTGGATGCGACTGAATTATATACTTCACCATTACCAGGAGCGGTATAAATTAGTTTTGCTGCACGACTCAACTACACAAGTAAATAACGCGACGATAATCTTTTCGATTCCTACTAATTTTCATTGTGCAGAAAGCAAACAATTAAACCCAAATGTCAACTCTTGTTAGCCGGTATGGTACTCTCAACAAAAAAATGGTATATCACAGTCGCTTATAAAAATACAAATCAATTTACATTCATTTGACAAATTGAGAAAACAACACAATGTGATTGGACCTTTCTAATGCAGCGTAGCTATTTAAGATCATAAAATTAATCTTAGCACCTGAAAACGTTCTTTATTTAATTTTGATGAGAGATTTGCGTCAATAAATTTGGATCTGAAACAGGAGGCATCTTTGATCAGCTCTATTTATTACCCGAACAAAGATACTGACAATTTGGGAGACCGCCAACATAGGGCAAGATAGCTCAGTTGGTAGAGCACCGGTACGGTAACCCGGAGGTCGCAGGTTCGAATCCCGCTCCTGCCAGTTTCTTTGTTCACTTTGAAAATATTACTAAAATTCTTAGGCAGTATTTAACATCATTAATAACCGGCCTTCATTATTGATCATGCGTCTGTTAACTGTATTGATCTTTTACCTGTAAAAGGGTCCTCTACAATGTTGTCAGATGTGTGGGTACGGGTTTTCTTTTTGCATTTAATAGGAGACCTTTAACAACAGAGGACAATAGGGTACCCGGTTGAGAATGGTCCCCGGTTGAAAATCGTGTACAAAACCAATGAGGGTCCTTGCCAAAAAGTTAGTGTGAACAATAGGAGGACAATAGGAGGTCCCCGATTGAATGTGTGTACAGGTTCTGTATATACTTCCGAGGACAAGAGGAGAAAGGAAATACAAAAACAACTTTCAGTCCTCGCAAGTCAAGTCTTTTGTTGAAATCGGTCCTCGCAAGTAGAAATACGTGCTTAGTCTATAGGGTTGGGTTATATTAAAGGAACAATAGGAAACACAAAGCATTGTCCTCGCAAATATTGTGAAAGTACGACAGTATGTGTGTGTACAGGCGTTACATACGTTGTGTGGACCTCGGAACAAAAAATTTCCACACTAGGCAGGTAGCGAAGACATTGTGTGGACTTGCCCACGTCCACACTTGGTTTTTCCCTCTCTGAAAAAGAGCTCTAGAGGTCAAATGGGGTTAGGGTGAAAAAGTGAAGGGTAACACTTGAGGGGACCACAATCACGAATGTGGGTTAAAAAACAATTCTGGATGTGAGAAAAATGAGTATTTTGGCCGAGAATTCTTAACTACATGAATACAAAGGAATGTCCACAGAAGGTATGTAATGTAGAGTTTGTATATGCCGGCAATCGTGGACCTAGGACAAAAGAATTCGAGCGTAGACAAAGGGGTCCACGTTTGACCTAACGTCCACGATTGAAAATCGTGTACAAAACCAATGGGAGGCCTTCCGAAAAAGTTAGAGTATAAACAAAAGAGGAACAATGGGAGGTCTACAATTGCACCCGTTTACATGACTGGATGTGTGTGTGTGTGTGTGTGTGTGTGTGATTGGTCACTAGTGCATATCACAGTGCTATTGACAGAAAACGGAGAGTATTGTCGAAGAATATTAGAGTAGCCTATAATATGGTAGTGAACGGCTCTCGTTTTGGGCAAAACGAGTTATCTTGATACACACTCTGTAAACCATTATAATAATAATTCTAATTATTATTATATTAATAATAATAATAATTCTAATAATAATAATAATAATAATAATGTAGGTAATTTATAATGCGCCATTATCCACCTTAAAGAGATGCTCAAGGCGCAGAGAACAAAAAACAAAGGGAACAGAGATACAAATAATCGAAAACATGGACATTACAACAACACAATTAACTTGACAATCAAATAAATGAGCTACTGGAATGCAATTTGAAAGAGGTGGGATTTCAGAGCACGTTTGAACTCTTGCAGGGTGGAACAGTCACGAATATTTTGAGGAAGTTTGTTCCATTATACCGACTCTGATTATAAATCAAAAAAAATAGCTGGCCTGATTATAATTAGAGTCTGAATGGGAGACTTTTGAAACGCTGGGGGCAGCAGACATACCGGTCTTTTTTGCGGTAACTTATCCAGAGCCACCAAAATTACATTGTCGCGTGCATCGCGCCTTGTGCCTATTCAATAAGGCCTTGTGCCTATTCAGTAATACATGACGATGTCATTTTGGTGGTTCTGGATAAGTGCTTACCCTTTTTTGCTAGTTCTGAGCATGGGCGCGTAGTTCGGAGCATGCGCGCGTAGTTTTGAGATCGACTGGTGAGTGTGAGAACAATAAAAAAAAGACCACCAGCGTCTCAAAAGTCTACCATTCAGAGTATAATTATGAGCAACTAAAGTAGAGGAATTATTTCACAGCTAGCACTTACCGTACGTATTTATGGGATAAAATGATATTTTTAATAGGTACCGTAATGTTTTACTTTAAAGACAGTAAGCTGCCAATTTCAGATTTGCTCAATTATAAAATTATTCATAATGAAATTTGTCCAAACAATTCAGCCGAATTGTTGAACGTTTTGGCAAAGTTTGTACAATGTATTAAATTAAATAAAACGTTTGTACACATTTCGTCACCGACACCACGAAGTAACACCCAAGTCCACTCCAGTGTTACTTCGTGAAAACCGCTCAATGAATAATTTCGGTTTCACGAACTAACACCCAAGTGTGCGCGCGCAGTTCGGACAGTGACGTGACGATTTTTGACTTCACAAAATATAGAGCATGTTGCGGAAATACCATGCGGAGAAAAACGCTTTGAAAGGGTTGACAGGAATTTACTTTATTTGTATTCTTGTTGGGTAACGCAACAAAATAAAAATAATCTTCAAACTGGCGAAATAAAGATGGGTGTTACTTCGTGAAAACGCAAATGTACCGAGTATGCCACGGTGTACTTGGGTGTTACTTCGTGAAAACGAAAATTACTCGATTCTCTAAAATACGCGCGCATGGCGCGCACTCAAGTCAACTCGGGTGTTACTTCATGGTGTCGGTCAACCCGAAGAAGTATTTAACGGTCTTAATAGCATTCTCAGTATAAATTTTATTTAGGAACTATTTGATTTATAGTGACACGTAACACAAGATTACAAGGTAAGACATGACTATATTGCGCAGATAGTTTGCAGATATCACAGACATTAAATTGGAAGTAAATACTGACATGCACCAGTCGAATTGATTTTGTAGCTTTCAGTAATGACTGGCTTTCCAGCCATACTTTTGCCCATCACACAGTAAGATCTTTTTGAATGCTATCTTGAAATCCCTGTTGGCGAACGCGTAGCACATAGGATTGCAGGTGCTGTTGATGTAACAGAGAAAGTAACTGAGTTCGTACAGGTACATGTTGACGCATTCCGGGCAAAAACCCTTAACGATGACGAGAACGCTGTAGGGCGTCCAACACAGAATGAAGATCCCAAGGATTGCACTCAGCGTCCTTACCGCTTTGGCTTCTCTCAGGCTGTTCAAAGCAGCTGACAGGGTCTTACCTATCGTGTGGTCTTTACTGTTGGGGCTGGCTTTCGTTGAGGTTCGATGTGAAGCCTGAGTAGTTCGGTCACTCTGGTCCTCTGAATAGTCGTCTGTTTCAGACTGAAGTGTCACCCTCCTCCTCTCCCCATCCACACCGCAGCCGTTGTTGTAGTGTTTAGAGCACGAAGCGCGCCCACACAGGTCATTGTCTTCTTCTGGATGAGGAGGCAACGGGAAGTCCCTGGTAGGGAACGACACTGTTTGTTCGTCCTCTGAGTCCAACATGACCCCGGAAGAAAACTTACGGTCGTGGTGGTTGTTGTTGTGCGAGGTTTCGGCAGGCTCCACGTGGTGCCTCACGCTCAACCTCCCGATAATCGTTGCCTCACGCCTTACAAGGCGCCTCGTCAGGAGGTATATACGCATATATAAAATGAGAATCACAACCAGCGGCAGCCAGTAGATCATTATGATGGATCCCGCGGTGAATAAAGCATTGTTGGTAAACTGCACCTCGCATTGATCGATTGGTACAGTCCGTTTCCCCTCGAAGAACTGCCAGCCTATGATTGGTACCCCGAACAGTAGGATAGTCATTATCCAACTAGCAATGATCAAAAAGAGCACACGCCTCCGGGTCATGTCACTTCGATAGGTCATAGGATGCGACAAACACCTATAACGATCAACACTGATGAGGAGAATGCCCAACACAGAGGCACCGCAACATAGATAGTCTAAAAACAGCCAGATATCACAAATGACCGTACCCAATGGCCAACGGTCTATTAGGAGGTACATAGTATACAGTGGCATGGAAAACGCGCCAATAATGACATCAGCTGACGCCATACTGATGATGAAGTAGTTACCAAGGACACGGAGTCTCCTCTCCCGACAGAATGCGACGATGACCAGTGCGTTACCGAGTATGGTAATCAAGCTGGCTATTCCGGAGAGTACGGCCATGCAGATGATCTTGACCAGTTCCATGTTCGACAGTCCCTCCTCCAGCCCAGTATCACTGCAGTTGGCTTCTGAGCAATTCATGGGAACGTCCATCGTTTCCATCGTTACCGTGAGATCCATGTCAGAATGATGATGTCAAAGTACTGGAATCCCGGAGTTCCTGGGCTAGTTTCTGCAGATTATGACAGTCATGACTTTCTCTTTAACGAGAAAGAACGTTCTGCAGACGCTTCCAGTCATTCAGTTTCTTGCATTCCTGCAGATGGATATGAAATAAGATCAAAAACGGTGAAACCAAAGGAAATTAGCCCATTGTTTTTAGCGTGTGGCTCGTGTCGCAGTATTCTTACAAAGCCTAGGTACTGTTCTGGTTTCCTTAAGCAAGACACTTTTACTACATTTTTCTCTGCCCACAAGTAACATAACAAGTTTCAGCATTGGCAAATTTGTTCAGTATCAGGGGTCTGGTCTGGTCTGGTCTGGTCTGGTCTGGTCTGGTCTGGTCTGGTCTGGTCTGGTCTGGTCTGGTCTGGTCTGGTCTGGTCTGGTCTGGTCTCGTTTCGTTTCGTTTCGGAGAACATAGTATTTACTACAATGAGGGCGTGGTGTACACGTCATGGGATATTTAGAAATTTCATCGGAAATTATTAAGTCATTATAATTATAAAGTAATTGCGCCATATACATTTCGACTTTGTTTATCTTTGTCAATTTTCTTGACGATATACTATAGATCGATAAATTTGGGGTTGATTCCAGCCAATAAGGCCCTGTCCGAATTACTTGGCTACGGCTGGATGTTACACATATGTCTTTGTTAGCGGCTGCAGCCACTTCCCATAGACTCGTGTGTAATTTCAAGCCGCAGCCAAGTAATTCGGACAGGGCCTAAGATCCATGGGCAATGTGTAGGAAACCTACGCGACTAGGTGAAACAACAGAAAATGCATTATTAAAATGTTTCTTGTTGAGTGATACTGCTCGCTTATCTTTGGCCATAGTTGGATGGTGTGAAGGTAGATATTGCGAGCACGTCTAGCGGTCATGGGTTGATTAGATTTTCAGTCGTGTGGCTGTGTTCCTTGTTGAATGGGTGACCTTGACGGTTTGATAGAAACGGGCTAACCCATCCATGCATAGTTATGACATCAACTGTCGTCTGCCTTCAAAATTAAAGGGTATTGGAAAAAGATTGAAGATGGAATAATTTACGAAATCTACAAGACAACACCGATTTGGGTCAATCCATGTGAAATATCTCTGCTGTAGGTTTTCTTTAATAAAGATTCAATGCTTTAAACTCAACGTTTCGCTTGGTACTCTCTGACCGTTTCCACAAGGATCTTCCTTAATTAACTAATCTCTTAAGACTTGAATTCATCTGCCTGTTTAAACACAAATTAATCTGACATTGGACATTACGAGTCCAGCTCGTTCAAACTCATAAACCTGCTCTTTTTCAACCAAGACCTGGTCCGAGTTTGTGACCGCATTCATCTCTGATTGTAGGAAGAACAGTACACAAATCAAATTATAATAGAGTACTGTGGAGTCGGGTTTTTTCTCTTCATTTGATTATTGCTTGCTTTTTTAGTGCATTTTCAGTGCAATGTGGCAAATGATTTCCTTGAAGTGCTGTATAGCCGAATTAAGTGGTACTCATAAGTCATCCAAACTATGCTTGAAAATTATTGCCTGCCAAATCCAGATATTCACAGGAATTTGTTGCTTTTCATTTGTTTCTGACGACGTACAAAAATACTTTCCTTTCGGTGTTTTCCCCAAGGTTCATTTTTCGGCATCTAAAATAATAACAGTTTAAGAAGGCCTATTGTATTTTCTGTTCGCAAAATCTGATTTATGCCGATTGAAAAGAATATCGCGGGAAAAAAGTTTAAGTGCTCGGATGAATGTTGTTACATCTCTCTCTTCAGCCGATACCGATCAAGAACCGTTTAGTACAGGTCTTTTTCTACGTTTTTCCGTCAATTTGCTGTTAGCGAGAGCAATGAATCACCGACTACAATGCTCCTTTGAATTTAATGCGCCCAGAAGGTTGCGGGGGATTTCCGCCGCCCTCGTTACCCAATGCCACACCGCCGAAGTTCAGTTTTACATAACGACTACCGGTACCCTTCACAATGCAGCGCAAATATTGGTAAAAGAAAGTGGCTGTTACTCGCAACGTCACTCATAATATCCGGACAGATATGGGTCTTACATTGTCATATCATTATGTTTTCACGTTACTTTTCTTGACACCAATGTTGATTCCGACCCTGAACCAAAAAGGTGATAGCTATCTATAAATAACACGTCCCTTCAATAGAACATGAGTAACAAAGAGCTTTTCTATTTTTTTTTTAACTGAGTGAAATTTAGTGCGATTTAAAGAAATTGATTTGAACCGGCGACTTCCCGAGTACAATACCGGCGGTCTACCAACTGAACTATGGCCTGCGTTTCCGTTCACTTAGTTTCTCAAATTGTATATTTTTCAGTTCACTATAATTATTAGGTGTGACTTTTGTTCCGTCTTTATCCCTCAAAAAGAGTCACCACCACAGTAACCCCTGTTTGCAAAATAGCGGCAAATGTTGTTCTTTTTTTAGTATTCCTTGACACAAAATCACACAAATTTCTGAAAAAGACCAGCTTTTACTGTGAATTTGAAACTGATAATTAGATATGTCAAGGTTAATGTATGCATTGGGTTGTGTGTCCAATATAAATGCAAGGGGGAATGTATGAAGGCTGGTCTAGTCCTGTGGGGCATCGGATCGGCCTGAAAGTTCATAGAGCTGCTTAAGCACAAAATTTGCTTAAGCACAAAAAACACCTTGCTTAGAAAAATCAGGTTACCATCCAAAATTCCATGTGATTTTTATGCTAAGCAAACAACAGCTAAATACCAGTCACAAGCAATATATACCACATGAAGTTTTAGCTGGTAACCTGATTTTATTCAGCCAGGTTTTTTTTGTGCTTAAGCACATTTTGTGCTTAAGCAGCTCTATGAAATTGGCCCCTGATGTGTTTATAGCGTTTATTTATATTTCCATTGTATGAAAAATCTACCCATGCCTCCCGGCCCTGAACATTTAGGTTTTCCGAGCTTGGCATAAATTCACCTGAATCTACAAGCTTTCCTTTCATCCTGACCTCTTAGGAACCATTCTGTTGTCAAAGGCATTTGCATGCACTGATTTTGTGAATCGTGCGGTTTTATTCGTATCCCTTGCCAACCTCCTTTGGCAGAAGTAAGTGATGGATCCAGTCTTGCACTTCGGCCTTGTCAGATACCATCAAACCAAAGCTAGTGTATTGTTGTGACGCTATTGTATTTGTCCGATTTCTTATATCAGCCGTGCGAAGCACGCTGATATATTGTATTCGTCCTCATAATATAGGATGTACACGTAATTTGGCCAATGGTCACCTAATGGTCAGTAGGGGTCATTTTCTTCAAAATTACGAAATGCTTCTTTTCCCACAGTCTTGATCCAGTTAATGTCAAAGTTGCTTATTTACATCTCTGGACCAAGCCTGTTATAGGTTGTGCACAGAATTTGGCCAATGGTCGCCTAATGGTCAGTAGGGGTCATTTTATTTTAGTGAAACAGGTTTTTTGCCAACATTCTTCACCTGATTTGAATTTTTTTTTGTCAAGTACATGCTTCAGCCCATACCCCGTGCATCATTTTAGTAGATTTCAGGATAGTGGCTACTCAGTGGTCACTCGGTGGTTATTTTAAGAAATGCGTAAACGCTCACAAAACAAATGCTTCTTTTCCTTGAAGCTTAGGTCAATTTTAGCCAAACTTGGTCAAATGCATCCTTGGCCTCAGCTAATTCTGGAGTATTCAAATTTTTAGGTCAAAGGTCAATAACTGGTCAGTAGGGGTCAATTTGCGAAACAAATTACAAAATGCTTCTTCTCTTACATTCTTTCGCCGATTTCAGCCCAACTTGGTCAGATTCATCCCTGTCCCAAGCCCCGTATGGGTTGTTCACAGAATTGGGCCAAATGTGGCCAGTAGTGGTCAGTAGTGGTCAGTAGTGGCCATTGTATTGAAACAGTCAAAATGCATTTTCTTCGATATTCTTTAGCCGATTTCAGTCAAAATTGGTCAGAAGCATCCCTCCCAAGACCGAACTTCATCTGGGATGGTCAAACTTTAGGGTGAAAGGTCACCTAAGGGTCAGTTGGGATCAAAATGCTTCTTCTCTTATATTCCTTTACCAATTTCGGACCAATCACCTTGTGGTCAATGCGAGTCAGTTCAGACAAACCTTTCAAAGGGCTGATATCCGTGCTTCGTGAAGCACATTAGCTCTAGTTCTTAGGTTTGTATTCTCCATGCACGAACTCAGATCTGATTAAGGTACAAGTCGACCAGAGTTTTTTTTTTTTTTTTTTTCGTTTTTATGTTGTATTTTTTAGTTGTTTTTTGTAGCAAGAAGAAGACAAATTGCTCATAAGCACACACTTTCACATCCAAATATTCACAATTGTAAAGCCAGACATCTACTACTTGAGTTACTAGTATATAAAACCCGTATCAACTATTACAAACCTGCTCATCAATATTGCGACCAGCGCCTGTTGTATCACACGGCAATACTTCAATGTGTTCAATCTCAAGTTCATGCATTTTGTGCTCCCGCTTTAAAAGCCCAGGCCCCAGCCAACCCAAGTACTGAGCATAAAAGCCGCCATATCTCTCACGCGTCTATTTACCATCTTCAACTCTAAATAGGTCACGCTAACATTTCGAGTCCTTTCCAGTTTTTTCCCCTTTAGCGTGTGGCGTTGTATGCACATAGAACCGTTGACTTTCTTACTGACCCTTGTGGACACGATTGATTCAAACATCTGGACACAGTGTGTCTTAATCATAGATCCAACTTGAAACAGTACTTAGACTTCGTATGCATCAATAGGGATTTATGTTATCAATATGGAATCAGTTAAAATCTTATTATTTTTTTTTTTAATTACGGCAACATAAAAGTGTATGTTCAAAATCAAATGTTAACGCATTTATCATAGTACCGAATTACACAAATCATAGATCTAAAACCAACAAATCAAACAAAAACCTTTCTGTTTCAAAAAACTATACGTATTTCATCTAATGGAAGATACCAGATAAAAAGCCGCTTTTTTGCAAACTCTAATAACAAAATGTTTCTAAGTTTTAACACTCGCTAGCCGCACTTGACCATTGGATCAGAATCGTGATAAAGGGCGAGATTTTGATGAAATAAACGGATGATATGAGTCACGATATGATATGATATAAAACAAATTATATCAGATATACTTGACTCAATTCTTCCGTAGTTATGATAAGTCAGATCGAACTAATATTTCACACAGCCGCGTCACGTCATGTTTTGGTTGAAATCTAAGCCGTGCCTTACCCTTAACGCATGGTCATCTGTCCCACTGTCTCTTACTTTCTTCGGTCTTAAGAGAGCACTTACGATAACCGCTCTTCAAACACGAAAGGCCTGGCACGCCCTGTATGTGAAGGACTCCCCTGGAGACATACTCCATCAGAAGCTAACTATAACCACGGCCGGGCCAACCCATGACAAATATACCTGCGGGTTCTTGAGCATTGCATCTAGCCCTTCCAGACAACTTACACTTGGACTATACGGCATTCTTGTGAGTTTGTGGAACGAATTTTAAGCATATAGGAGTTTGAATGGGTTTGTGCGATTTCAAGGAGGACAAAATGTAGAATTTTAGAAACGAGGACGTCGTGTCATACCACTATTTGCCTGAAAGTTTATTTCTAATTCAATCGACGTTTTTTTTCCTCATTGTGAATACTTAGCAAATGTCATTATTGCCTGTCAAATCCAGGTATGGACAAATCCTACTTTTGTAGCTTTTCATTTGTTACTGACGACGTACAATGTCCTTTCGGTGTTTTCCAAGTTTCTCTTCTGTGTTGAATCTTTCTCTTGGAAGAGAGCGCAAACCTCAACTTGAAAACCTACCGAAATGTGTCTGTCTCGGTCACGTTATTTAGTTTAAAGGTACCAGTATGATGCTAAACGTGAATTTAAAAAAAATACGCAACAGATGTTTGACAAATTTTACAAAAACGACAATTTGGTACGGGTCATTCTCATCACATTTGAATGTGGTGCAACAATAAATTGCACATTTCCGTGCCATTGACAGTAAATTGCTTTAATACCGAGACCCTGTAGCATTTTCCATGTTGCAGAATAATATGTATATTGAAGTGTTTTTATCCCTTCCCTCCTACCATTATGAGCACTCCTTGCAGCCAGGAATTTCACATTCTCAGTTTTTGTTAAGCCTTTACATTCAATTAACATTTAACATTTTCTTTAAGCCATATCTCATCAACAGAACATGCTAATATCGAAATTATTTTTGTAATAGGTTTGTTAGGTCCTATATATGTAAAAAAAAATTGCAAAATATGTGCACCATCGTAATGACGTCATCAAAGGCATAATTTCTGGTAAGACATGTAAATTGGTAGGTCCAATTGTCATGAAGCCTGGTGGGTAGGTAGACTTGTCACAAGCAAGCAAAAATCGCAGTGACATTATAAAAAAATAATGCGGAAAAGCCCTATGTTCTGTTCAGCGAAGAGACATAGAGTCCTAGTTTGATATAAGAGTTGTGACTTTGCTAAGTACCATGTAAATCACACCATTTGCAACACGTTGCTTTTTGGTGCGCGAAAAAGGGGTAATACATGCATGCATGATGAGGGATGCCTATAGGGACTATATAGGTCCAATGTAAATTCACCATCCCACTGCTCTTAGGTTTCAGTCGATTTGGTACGCGTGAAATGAAGAGGACAGTGCGGGGCACATTGTGTCGACGCAGCATTTGGAATAATTTGACACTGATGAAGCGTTATTTGGTAAAATTAATACTCGTGATTTATGTCCCCAAATATTATAAAATAGATATATTCCTGCCAAACAAATCATAGAAAAAGATTGTTTAAATAATATATTCGTCAGTCTTTATTTAACCTCCACAAGTGCTTATATAAGCATCAAAATGCAAGTTGAATTTTGTTATATATATTATTATTATTATTATTATTATTATTATTATTGGTGAAAAAGGAATGCACGTGCCTCTTTTTCATGCTTTTTATTTTTTTCAATTATATACACATTAAAACTACATGAAATTTAGACAATATGTGCCCCGGCAGCACAAAATGAGCTTGAAGTCGCACTGTGGCTTTCTGGGTTACGGACAGAAATAAAAATGTTCCACTCTGAGAAGTCAATTATAGGATTTTAACAACCGTACATTTGAAATACCCTATTCTACCATATCCCAACGTTTTTAACTGAATCCAGTCTCGAAATATTTTTTTGGGGGGGATGGTTTCTTTTTTTAACTGGGGTTAAAGCGTGCACATATCACAAACTTTAGCTTCATTTTCTCAAAACAAGGGATCAACCCCAAAAGGTTGCATCGGGGGCTAGGAATGAGGTACCACAACACACAATATATCAAATGAAAGCTTTTAACCTGTACTTTCAGGAAAGATCAAAATCTGGAATTTTAGATTGTTCGACTTTCCACCCATTTTGTTGAAACAGGTCACATATGTGGTTATTCCTTAACCTCTGCAACCCCCCCCCCCCCCCCCCCCCCCGCCCCCCACTTATCTTCACCTCATTCTTGACTATTCCGAGCATTGTATTCATCTCGAGTGGATCATTCTGTTTTAAAGAAATTAATATACATATTTTTCAATTTGGTTTGGTACCGGTAGCGGCTAAGTAAACACAGACCAGACATTTGCTGCAGGGTTTCATCACGGTAATGCAACTTGATTTCGCCTCGCGGACTAAATTAATCTAACCTATATTTACACAGCACATCTAAATGCATCCAATCTAAATACAATATAGACATCCGAATTTGCCTCAAGAGTAAGGTCTCACCTTAGCACGGGTTCCCTACTGGCTTCGTCTCACCAATCTTGGGATTCTGTTATGATGTCCGCCTACGGAGAAAGTTGCTTCCCGAAATCGCGCCTCGCCACGCCACGCTGTTGGTCACCGTTCTTCGCAGCTTGCAGCCCGTCGCTTCATGCTGGTATACGCCTCTCGTGTCATTATAGCACTTGTAACCAAGTATTGTTTCATCAACGCATTGTTGTAAATGAAAGAGCCGTAATGAATCAGTCATGTAGAATATTACTTGTGCGTCTTTGATGTCTACCGCAATGCTGTGTCCATGTTGTGTAGTCTGTTCCTTTCAGTTATTTTGGTGCACGCCTATCGTACGCGCATCAACATCGTGCACCGGCGGTAATTAAACGCAATTCGATTGGGTTACGTCATCGTGGATGTATCTCCATATTTGCTGGATATTTTCCGTGGCTCTGTAGACTGCCAAATGGGCATCGATAACTGCAGTGTAAAACACCAGTACAATAGTAGCTGTTGAGTGGCGTGCGTACGGGTATGGCTTGCCTAACACACAATGAAGTTTTCCCAACACTGGCGTATCCTCAAACCAGAGTATAGGTCTAGGAGGCAAATTCATGCACGGTTTCTAAGTCAGGCTGTGAGCAAATTAGAATGGCCTTGCCGACCTCACATCTCCTTGATTCCTGTGGATGGCACGTGCACACCGTGACATCCTCATCCGTCTGTGCTCCGCTTGCCTATGAGCCGTACTCGCCAGACAAGTAAGGAGGCAGCGATATGGAACACCCAACTCTCATTGTGCGGTGATCACACAACGCATGCTCCCTAGCAACATTGACTAGCCCCATCAACTGCGTGTCACGCACCATGTACATAGACAACTCGCCTCTCGTGTCATCTGCTGTAATAAATATGAAACAAGGAGCCAAATTCATTGTAAAATAACTAACAAAATAACCATTGCGATGTTTGCATAAGCAAGATGCAGCCTTTGCCTCTTTTGTTCTTTTATTAAAAAGTGTGCTGAGCAAATTTACAGCTGGTCGTATTGGTATACGCAGGCTTTGTGTTCGGAAGTGTGTGTGCGGTTGAAAAGCTTCCTACTTTCAGTTCTAAATCCACTGCCCCCACGTGGACATTCAATCGGTCAGAATGAATTTTTACTCGTAGGAATTAAGAGAGTAAATAAACACATTTGTAAATTGTTCCAAAGCACTAGGCGTTTACCTATACTACACGTACTGGATGAGCAGAATTTTGGTCAGTGATTTTGTTCTCTTGCTTGGTAGCTCAGCAGCAGAGAAGAATAAGTCCCTATTTACACAAATGTGTTCAACGCAAAAGTAACGTTTAATCGGTCAGTAACACTCATAACCTTTCCGAGAGATTCCTTAAGATTTGAATTGCCTAATTCTTACTTGACAAAAGTTATATAGTCACCTTAACCTGTTCCTACAATACCATACAATTTAAAGTTTTTAAAATAAATATTGTTCTGATATCATTGTTTGTTTGTCTTGTTTGATTATGTGTTTGTTGTCTTTGTAGCAGCAATAATTTTAAAACCTCCTTGTATAGCCATTACAGTATTTTTTCGGGTTTCACGTTTATATTTTATAAGTCTAGTCCATTTTTGAACGGTCCTAAATTCACTGATTAAAAATCAAG
Source organism: Hippasteria phrygiana (assembly GCA_037893225.1). NCBI lineage: Eukaryota > Metazoa > Echinodermata > Asteroidea > Valvatida > Goniasteridae > Hippasteria > Hippasteria phrygiana. Next base: position 78,377 of record JAZGUH010000392.1, on the reverse strand, counting down.
TTTAGATTGCCCAGATAATATATTTTGTGCGGTTCCTTTGGTTGTCCTGGTTAAAAATTAAAAAACATTAAAATTCTTTCTCGTCGGCTTCTGCAGCTATTATTCCTGTCTTTTTGCTCCGATGTTTCATAATTTAGTTACTTCAGAAAATCAATATCCTCCCTGCCCACCTGCACCAATATTCATCTGGATTCAATTTTAATTCAGAAGATCGAATTATATCCCGACTGAATTATGCCAAACTAGACATCCTTGTCTATGTACACAGAGCCGGTCGACTTGAAACAAGGTTTTCTTGTCTTGCACTTGATTACGCAGTGATGTAAGAAATATAGGTGTAAAGGTTAGACATTCCCAGAGCATGTTTGTTTGTTTGTTTGTACGTACTTCAAATAGTTTTGAAATAGAAAGATTGCTTGCGATTTATCCAAAAATTAGTAAGGAAGGAGGCGTTTAAAGGCCAGCCCAAAATTCATGAAAGATGCGACTTAACAATGGATTAATATTATAAGGCATCCTCGTTATTGTTTTATTAATTAAGATTGTATTCGATAAAAAGAAATCTCAACGAGAGATCGGCGCTTGTTTAGTTACAAACGCGAGGTGTTCGGGATCGGGTGTTTTCGATGTCTTCAGTTTCAATTTTATGGATGTGTTAAATTAATAATAAACAAACATGTTTTCCGAAAACAAACTTTTGTTACTGTTTGACACCGACCTTCTCGGTGAAAACGGAGCACAATCTCCCTTGAATTAAACTAATTTCAAAGATATTATTTCAAATCAGAATAGCCTACTTAGAATAAACTGTGCACACGTTTATGTTTGCCGAATACATTTTGGTTAGCACGCGGGGTAATAGACCTTTCTTGTTTTTCTCCTATTAAAGTCAATGTAACCAAACCGAGGCTAGAAGGAAAATAGTCTGGAACCTTCATTCAATAATTGGAATCATTATTCATAATCGCTAATGCATACAGGGAACAAGACAAAGATGGTGACAGCATGATAAAGGTCTATTAGACTATTACCATACAATTAGAAAATATATACTGCCCTCTCTTGGCGAAAACTGTTGTGGGGAATTCCCGAATGCTTGTGCAGAAAAGCAGCCGCGCAGTGAGGGTACGTCCATGTTCGTTGATGGCTGAGAAACACAAGAAAGTTTGAGACCTACTTTTACTCTGCAATTTGAAGTAAAAATATGCAAAAAGCTCTTTTCACTGTAACTTCCGATCTGATAATGTCATCAATCTAAAAACTGGCACACATGTTGTTTGCAGAAAGGTCATCTTGTATTACAAATTTTGGAGCGATTACCGCAAACTTTGCCAAAGACATCAACCGAAAATTAATTTAGGATTTTTTCAACCTACCGCTGGAGGGCGCTGTATACAATGATTACGTAATTGTACCTATCACATAAAAATCCCTGCAGGGCAAAGTCTGACGTAACAAACTCCATAATTCTTAACAAAATAGTTCTTCAAATTATAAGCCACTTCCCTGGTTTACGCCTGTAAGCCGGAATTGTCAACATTATTTTCAAAATGTTTGCCGTTGCTTGATCTAGGCCTATCGTATGTAAAACAATTCAGGGACTTATCAATTTAGGTGACTGAGATATGAGATATTTTTTCAAATTTTCACTTTAATTGGTCGCAATTTGTCAACCGGTGACGTCATCATGACGTCACAAAAATATGCACACCCTGGAATCAGGATTTATTGTCGAGATATAAAAATATAAAAATGAATATAAGCTCGAACAATTTGAATAAGTTTACGGGCTACACCGAAACACCTAACTACCGTAAATATTTCAATAACTAAACAAGGTGCCCTTCAAACCATGGAGAAATAATGTTCAAACTATCTGTGGTTTGTTATTTGTTAGGAAAAAAATCCTAGAAACCTGGAAATTTTTCCCACTATTTGCCAAATTAGCGGGGAAAAAAACTTGGTCTTACCCGAGTTCGTTAAAGAAACATATTTTGGGAAATTCGTTTTGTGGAAAGCACGTTTGAATCGACACACTAGAGTTATTGTATTTCGCCTGACTTTGCACTCTCGCCGTATGAAAAAAAACCGTTGAAATACGAGGAACTTGTGCTTTGCCGTATTCCTCGTGGCAAGCTTACTTAAAATTCAACCGTTCATCAAAATGTGACTTCATTAAATTGACCCGCCTGACCATTTTTGTTATCAGCTCACTTAGATCTTTGCCGCATCGTTGCCTTATATACCTTCGGTTATCCTTTTTTGGTCTATGATTTTCAATTCCATTTGATTACATGTTATTAAAACGGCCCAGGGAATGATGTAGGCTATGAATGTGAAGGGGAATATGTGTGTCGTAAGTGTCAGTGACTTTATACCCAACAAATCAATCTGGAAGGTTACGATTGATAGTCATTTTCAATTCGTAAAATCATCAGGCAATTGGTGTAGTTGATTGAGTGGTATTAAGCTTGGAAAATGTTGGCTTTTAAAACATACCGTCCTAAAATGAAAGTTATTCCCGTCGATGACATTTCAATTAAGACTTAGCCTTCACGTATAGATGCAAATCTATTCTTGACTCACGACCGCGAATGGCTGTAGTTAATGTACATGTATATTCAAGTAAAAATTACAACCCGGTATATAATCAACACAGTTAAAGGTATGATACAACATTGGCAGAGCTGACGAAACAGTTGATTAAGCACTATTCGTACTTCCTGTGACTCAACATACATACATACACATGCAGCAGCAAATCTGTGAAAGTTTGAGCTCAATCCGTCATCCGAGTCACGAGGAAATAGTGAAAAACCATTTTGTTTGAACAGTGATTCTGTGCACCTTCCGACGCAGCGGCCTATAGCCTGCACCCCATAAAAAATCGTCGCCCCCCCTCCCACCCCCCAGCCTCTACCTCCCCTCCCCACTATAAATTTCGCAAACGGAGAAAATAATGGTATTATTAAGAAAAATACGGTGAACGTCCCCCCTCCCCATTGTAACATCCAGCACCCCCCCCCCCCCCCCCCACTCTCCCCCATGGAGGAGCCCTGGCTACGCCGCTGTCACAACGTCGTGGTTTATTTGGATTGTTGAACTCGAAATAAACCACGTTTTCGGAGGTCCTCATGAAATATGTCTCGGGAGCATTGGTACTGGTATCATCTTTATAAACAGTAAACTTTCAGATTGAAACTAAACTTACAAAAAAATTATTACCAAAGCTACACCATATACCTTTTAACCGACAAGTTGAAACAGCTCTCCGCTTCAAAGAAAAACATGAACACGCGCAGTTACACGTGGTATTAATTTGAAGGGATTTTTTAGCCAGGTTTGCACACATGCGCACTTTTACGAGGGTAATATCAGAACGGGTGTAAACTGAGACCATGACATCGGCTCCACTGCTTTATTCATGATAAGTCCCAAATACCCGGTCTCTCTATAATTTCCGCATTGATCGTCACCATTTCTTCTCTGTCCCATGCCACATGAACCGGCAATCATTGCGCACAAGTCTTGATTGCAATTATTTCGTGAGTATTAAAACACAAAAGAACGACCAATGATGGGACTAGTCGGGGCCCGGATGCCTAAGACTAGGTCATGCGTGCATGGCTGGCGCTCACACTCACCGTCTTCAATCACTGAGGCTGGAATGGCTTATTAATTATTAGTGAAGGCTATTTGTCTTTGCGTAAAATACACCCAATATTTCATAATGCTATAATCACAGCTAGGTGATGGGCTTTCGACTGTTAGGCCGTTTAAGCCACATTGTATGGATTGGGTCTGAGAAAACTGACAAAAAATGTCAGAAATCGAAAGGCCAAGTTCTGTCACCATGGCTGTAAACTTCGTAGACAGGCTGGTCTAAATGTGTGACCTGGCAGCATGAAATGAGCGTAAATTGTTTTGACCCCTCTAATAACTTCAAAAAGTTATAGTAGGGCCCGGAAATGAGCTACAGCAACACACAATACATCAAATGAAAGCTTATTGCATGTATTTTCAGGAAATAGGATATTCTCAATTTGCAACTTTTACTACTTTACGTTTCGTTATGCCAGGTATTATAGGTTCGCTTACGTCTTAAAACGGGTAACACGAGCGGTAGGGGTTATCTCCCACCCCTCTCCCAGCTCTGTGCCTTTTTTGCTATTTCTTTATTTTACTTCTTTTATTTTACGGATAAACATATGTTACATCGAACCAAGTTTGTCTATCTCGCTCATTCGCGTGTAACTTCCATGAAACCCGCACCTATGGGTACTTCCAACTCCATTAAAAATCAACTAGATTTTATTCAAATAAGAGAATATATTCCTTCACAAAAACACTAATAAACTCCGATGTGAATTCGCACACCTCTGCAAAGTTTTTATTCCGTTACAAAATGGTTGACACATTAACAACGTGGCGAGGTGAAAAGTAACAAAATATACAAATTCACTCAAAATAGATACCGGTAAATTCACACAAAAGGACAGTAAGAACTCTTCACAAATTATACAAAAGTTCAATTACAAAGCTTGGAATATTTGCTGTATAAAATAAATACTGGAATGAACGGCTCGGATTTACTTTCAGCAATACATGTACTGCGGCTACTGCCATATTCAAACAGTTTTATATAAACCAAAAATCTGTATTAATTTACGTGTATACAATATATTCATTGTTTGTTTAAAATGTATCGGTACTGATTTACAAATATGAGGGGAAATGTTAGTTTTCACTGAAGACTCACAAAATGTTACACTGTGCATCTGCCCAAAACGTTGAGAGGGACTCATCTGCTCAAAATTTGAACACACAAAAACAGTGGAATTAAAAACAAGTTGTCACTGCAAACTGAATATCATAAGACCAAAATATTGTAGAAGTCTTCATGTATTTCCAGAAAAAAGCATTGCGAGAATCTTGTAAAGACAAGTCTTCAAAAACAAGCACACGTTTAATTAATCATTACTGTTCTACTTAAGCATAGGCCTATTAATTTGTTTTAAATCTAATACTAGGAACCATATCATATCTCACTGTATCAATTGGAAGGCACACAATGTAATGAAGGCAACGCAATTTCATCATAGTATTGCCTGTTATATTGGCACCCAGGGTAAAGATGTGTGCTTGCCTGTATTCTCAATTGCCATGGGAGAGGCTGACAAGAAGCCAGCCAATCTATGATTCATGAGCCTTTCGATTTTATACAACGCCTGAATAAATCCTCGCCATCCGATTGGTGGATCGTCGATCACGTGCATTGAAATATTTGTTCCATCGCACGCCGCAAGAAGTTACATCACACGGTAGGCGTGTGATGTAACTTCGCGAATTTCACGGTCATTATAGGTGGCGCTACAACACGGCTGTCATTCATACAAAATGGCGGACGATGTTCCCGAACCGCGGCTAACAGACGACGAAATATTGGAACTCTTAGGCGATGCTGACGCTGCTAACACAAGTAGACAAATCAAATATACAGTCAAACGATTAGAGGAATTTGCGAGACACGCAGGAATAATAGTTGAAGCTCTAACTGATTCGGAACATGACAACTTTTTGTCGCGGTTTTATGCGGGACTGAGAAGGGAAAACGGCACGTTGTACACAAAGAAATCCATGCATGCAATCCGACGAGGATTTTTTCAGGTGTTGTATAAAACAAATAATGAATGTTTCACATTCGTGCAATGGTAAGAATAATTTCATTCGGTGACAGATGGAATGCCCCATTCTACTCGGCTTCGCCTCGTGGAATGGAACATTCAATCTGTCACCTCATGAATTTATTCTTACCATCGCACTTATAAACATTCATTATTTGTATACTATTACAAGTATTACAGACTTTAAAATTAACATTTTTTTACATAAGTTGAAAAATAACACTGGGCAACAGCAGGACCCAAAGACAACAAAAAATATAGCAGCGAGGTTTCGCCTGCCACCGATTGCTTTAAACCAATAGTGAACACAGGCAGGATCCATTTGAGCAAAGAGCATTGCAACAGCCTAGTGCCCAGACAAACACGCTCAAGTGCTTCTTTATTAAACTTGGTTTTCTTGCCCCAGAAATTGCAAGAACGGTGAGTGTTCTCCACACACAAGCACGGCCACGTTCGCAAGACATTGTGGAAAGCCTGCAGATATCTCTCTAGACACTCGGCTTTATGCTTCTAAGATAAGATCTGCTGTATACATCTCTGCTACCATCAGACCAAGATGAGTTAGCCTATTTTGATAAGTGACACTCAATCGCCATGATCTACAACTTGCTCTTACTGCAATTGGTCCAATTTCTCTGAGATCGCATCAGACTGCCGGAATCCATGGCTGGGATGGAGTGTTTATTTTGACCCCAGGTAAGAAACGCAATTCGTTTCTTAGGACTTCCTTGACGTCAAAATAGCAAATGATATTTGGTTGCATTGATTGTCCACGCAGAAACAAACAGGGAAACATGGAATTTTTACCATATGAAAAAAATACCTTTGAATTGCTAAGCATACTACACCATGCATATTGGAAGAGATGATTAAATATTTTGTTGTCATACTTATTTCATTATGCTACCACGATCTAGCCAGTCCCAGCAACCATGCGATATGGAAAGACAACTTTTTATTTTTTATTTTTTATTTTATTACTGGTCAATAAATGTTTACAGGAAATGTATATTTTAGGCAGCTACAATAGTGCAAACACTCATAAAAAAAATCATTTAAAATTACTGTCAAATAAGCATTACAATTCATATAATATACTATCTGATTATATATATGCAGTGTATTAATTGAAACGAGCACTTCTAATCTTTGGCTAATTTGGTTCACTGAAATTCAGAACACAAGGCACTTTCAACCATTAAGCATTCTACACAATGCAAACTCTCCACAAACTTATGCTGAGGACGGTCACATAAAAAAACCACAAGAACATGTATTTACTAAATGAATGGATGTGCATATGAAACAATGTTTGAATAGTTGAAAATGAATTAAACTACTGCAAACTACTAACTGACTGGATTGACCTGAAACATACAAATCGACACAATTAGCTGGCCTAACATTTCAAACTTAAGCAAGTTCTTTCTCAAATGCAATGTTTGAATAGAACAAGATAGATATCAACACTACAGTTTGTAAACAGAGATAAGGTTTGATTTTAGCAGATGCCGAATGTGTCACAACACATTCGGCACACACATTAGTTTGGAAACATGGACTACCACAAATTGAATAAAGTTCATAAAATATTCAGGACTTTCGGTCTTAATCAATATATGTTAATCTAATTCCTAAAAAATCTTCCACTCGGTAGCCACATAACATGAACTACGCTAGATTTTATATATTTATTTGAGATCACTGATGCACTGAGTAATGCTTCCTGCATGCTCCGGTACTCTCTGTATAATTGGTCTTGAACTACTGGAGCTCTGGATTCATCCATCCAAGGCCTATACATGTAAATCTACAAACTCAATCCGAATTTCTTTCAAACATGTTTCTTCAACGGTTCAAGAACACTTTTCCTGACATAAACATAGGTCCTTGCATACCCATTGACTGTCTACTGCGTGAATGGAATGTTTTGGTTGGTAAAGCTGATTAAATAAAAGCTGCTGGAGCAAGTTTAATAGAGGAATGATTCAAGGGCACTCCAGGAACCCCAGCACCCTCAATCACCACATCCTTCCAGCTACACACCACAGGCTGAGAAAATAAATCCAATATTATGATGCAAGTTGCTAGAATAGACAAAGCAAGTTATATGAGGTGGCAGAGTGAATCACTTGAAGACATCGTGTAGATATTCTTGCAATGTTGTTATTGCAGAGGGGACTGGGAATGAGAAGAGGGTCAACGTCTGGATCCTACAAAAACACGTCTTAATTATGTTTTTCATGTCTCTATATTTTCATGTCTTAAAAGTAGTGTAGGGCCTACATGATTGGTCATTGCTACAATTTTCAGAAATGGGCGGATTTGGGGTTAATATTTTATAGGAAATATCGTTTCCACTGACCTGTTCAAAGTTCTTGGATGGCAAAAAAACCCAGAGAAAAACGGCATTCGTTTTCAACCGTCGGGCGGCAGTTAACTGGATTTGTTATAGCGCCCTCTTGTAAACGGGATCGTTTTCAATTGGCCACATAACTACGCGAGCCGACTCGTTACAACCCGTGGCTTCGGTACACTACGCGACACACACTTGTACTATATATGCAACCTTGCGCCCATTTTCGGATTGTTAACCCATTTTAGACGCAAGGCGGACTAGCTACATTCCGTCAATGGAGGGCAGTATTTTTTAAAATCCGTAATTTTTTTCCAATCATTGTTACGCGGAACAATCGTTGGAAAACGATATAAATTTCAACTTTTCTTGACAATGACAGCACACCAGGTGCCATAATTTCACAGGATGATTAAGATTGCAATTAACTAATTAGTCCAGTAAGGTATTTGGGTCATTCCTCCAGGTTGGGACACAGTGTATGACATTTATCCATATCTTTAAAAGTACTATTACATTTGATTCAGTTATTTCATGTAACATCAGTCTTTGGGTGAGCAATATTTTAGAAAGTTTTAAATCATGTAAATTATATTTTACCAAAAATATGATAACAAAATGTGTCAGTTTGACGTAATAAGTTTGCCATAACATGGACACGTCCATATTTCCATATTTGTTTTGTTTTTTCAACACTTTAAATATATAAATATGGCAAATTCACCATGTGTACTAGTTAAAAGATGTACTATGCAACACAAGAACACTTTTTTTATGGTAGTCAGTGTCCAAATATAGCAGAGACAGCAAGAACAGACGCGAGTATGGACACTGTCCACTGTTACGTCCACACATGCATGTTCTTTTTGTTCTTGCTGTTTCTGAGCTATTTGGACACTGGCAACCATAACAAAAAGTGTTTTCTTGTAGCATTGAATGTCTTTTAGTTAGTACATATAGTAAGTTGCATAACTATTTATTTAATGACAAAAAATTAAGGCAGTCTGGACGTAACATTTAGTACTGACATGGTGTGACATGAAAATGCACATTTTCTTTTTGTAACATTTTCAACATTTATATAAATAATTATGAAAACTCACTTTGTATACTAATTACAAAACACAAACTGCAACACAAAAAGCATTTGTTATGGTATTCAGTAGCCAAATGCAGCACAACAGCAGAAATATATGTATGGTCATGGTGTATCATGGTGTCCATGTTACATCTGCACACACATTCTTTAAATTCTTGCTATATTTCTGCTATATTTGGACACCGACAACCTTAAAAAGGTGTTTCATTGTTGCACAGTGTGTCTTTTAATTATTGTACGTAATGAATTTCCCATTATTATTTATTAAAGTGTTGAAAAAACACAAAAATTTAAATGTTGGACACGGTGTTCATGTTACATCTATTTTACATCAAAATAACACACTTTTTATCATATTTTTGTTAAAATAATAACTTACATGATTGAAAACTTTCTCAAATAATCTCACACCCAAAGACGGATGTCACATAAAATAACTGAATTAAATGTAATGATGGTTTTAATGATATGGTCATATAACACACTGTGTCCCAAGCTGGTCGAATGACCCATTTCATAAAAATTCAGTAAAAACAAAATTGGAGGATTACCAATCGTTTAAGTACATGTAGTAGAATTAATGTAGTGCATAGCAATAGTGTCACTGTGTAGTATTTCATCTTGCTATGTCTGACCTTCACTTTCTATTTGGAGTAATAACTCTTATCTAGAAATATGAAAAAAATGTAACTATCATAATTATATTTACAATTTAAAATACTATGGAGATATTAAAAGTTACCGGTAATTGGTATTATTTCATTTGATGTTACGAATAACATAAACAGTCCTTGTGGTGAATGACACCAAGTTATTAAGAACAGTAAAAACAGTACAGAATGACAAGCAATTCTTGCCATAAATGTACCAGTTGTATGTTTTTAACAATATTTATGATCCTCTCAAACTATTAGGTAGTATACAACATTTGCTTTTGCAGTAATTTTTAGAAATGAATGGATTTGTGGGTCAGTATTTTATAGCAAATACTGAAACAGTGAGATGTTCAAAATTTTGTGTGCATAGATGCTGGGAAAACAGAGAAGAAATACTGTTCTTGTAGACTAATCCAGACAAAACGGAGCAATTTATAGATGCCAGGGAACTATTAGGTACGGGAACTAGACTATTTCCACCGATTGTCGGCCGACCATCGCTGGAAATTGAAACAAAAATTCCACTTTTCTTGAAAATGACAGCACATCAGGTTCCACTATCATCCCTGGATGCTTAAGACTATTATTTACTTACAGTCGGGTAAGATATTTCATAATAATTCAGTTTTGTTTTTGATGTTTGCAAATGTTGTATATTACCTTTAAGCACAAAGTACCCATTCTCAAACAGGCTTTAACAGTATAGCCCTATAGTTTGCACAAGCAATATACAATTCAGCTGTTTTGGGTCACCACTCAAAATCTGCATGGCAACAATGGGCCGTATTTAATTAAGAATACAAAAGAAAGCCCAAATTGATAACACTGACTGTACAACAGGAATTTTCCTCCAATTATACACCGAGTGTGATAAAGTCATTGGCAAATACACATTTCAGTTTAACTAGGGAAGATCCATTCATATTTCACACAATCGTTTGTGTTTTTTCCCCCATCAAAATAGAGCATTAAATGTATGAGCGGTCCTGTGCTGAAAGCTTGCAAACGCTCTGGGCACTTTTTGTCAAATGATTGTGATGAATGAAAACATTGCATGATGTTTTACACGGCTAAGTGGACTGCCTCGGTTTCTTCATATTGAAGCAGTGGATTTACATACATGTTCTTGTGGTCGTTATTATATATACACAACAGCTTTTTCTTCGGGCCATCACGACCAAATTGATGGTGCCTTTGAGCAAGACACTTGCACTCATTTGCTTTCATATGTCTAGGAAAACATCAAATAGGCCCCTTTGAGGCAAAAGGTTTTTGTTTGATAAGCCCCAGTACCAACAGTGGCTGCAATTTTGAGCTCTCTAGCATGCTCATTCCTTGAGGATTTCAAAGTAATGGTTTGTGCATAAGCATACACATCTACATGTATGTCAAATATAAGGAACAAACTCGAATGTTATTTTACTTTGCACAAAAGCAACTTTCAATTTATATTAAGGTGATTCATCAAATTTTCTGAACAAAATTTTTCCATAAAAAAGTTTTGTTAAATACATGTAGGAGAGATGAGTCAGTCTCACAAGTTACCCCGCCTGGGTCTACAGTTCTGAAAATTGGGATCATTTCTCTGGAATCTGTTGAAGAATTATCCTCTATTTAGATTTGGGCCCAGGAAAACCGTAAGGGTGGTAGGGTTGGCAATTCAAAATGTCGCCAACCCTACCGTCTCTGATCATAACCCTTTACCTAGAGTGGCTTTTAGCCTTGTATTGGGCGATTTCAATACATAAAACTCACAAAAATCTTCCATCATGAGAATATTTAGAAAGCAGGGGAAGGATGGAGGCTCAAATCCTGAGAGGACCACCCCCCCCCCCCCCCCCCCCCATGAAGGCACTGGTAACAAACACATCAACTGGCACTTTCTAAGTTGTTTGGAATTGTTAAACATTACATATACAATTTATTAACTATGTCTTAAGATGTCATGCTTTCATCATGACTGCAAGGTTCTTCACACTTCTGTGTACATGTATCACATCAGAAAAAAAAAGATTAAATATTTGGACGGAAATTTTCAGTGTACTGTACAGCCCTGCCTGAAATACCCTCTGCATTCTTATCTTCTGCACAAGTCTTGGACGGAGTATTCACAGAGTGACAATTACTTATTAAATCATGAAATGTTTATAAATGTCTCCTGTGTTTATCTGATATCTTGATACATGTATACCAAATGTACATGTATCTGTCAATATCGAATATTGACGTGACATAAACCTGATAATTGTTATACAAAATGAACTTCAAAGTTATCAATGCAACTAATCTATCCAAAAAAATTTATAAATCAGTTTTTGGAGTGTGTATATTAGTGCTGCAGCCGAACCGCCGAACCGAACTAAAAATGGCCGAACATGGCCTTCCGAACTGAACCGAACCGAACCGAAATTGTCGATTCGGAAGCTTTACGTGCACATATTGTTGGCACTTGGAATGCATGCGATGATAGGACAAAATTAGCGCACATGGGCGGCACGGATGATTGAATTTACGTGTTGGCCCTTCTTTTCGGCGTTATGTTGTAGCAGGTTTGGACTCCATCCCATGTACATGTACTGCGTAAATTATACTAGCCCAGGTATCGCATGCAATGAAGACAGCCGATAGAATTAAAAAAGCCTTTTCAATAATCCAGAAAGGTAACAAAAACATGAGTTAAAAAATCATAAAAGACCAAGTCGCGACCGCTTGCATGCATCCGGCCTAAGTTTGCAACCCTTCCCCCGCCTAACCTAAAATGTAGTGTGCTCAAAAGCGAGCCCCACCCAGTATGCAATGATTGGTTGTTCACATGGCTACACAACATGAATATATACATTCCTCGTTTTGCGGGGATGCACCGAGTCCAAGAAAATAAAAGCTTGAAATTTGTGAGCACGTACGGCATGAAGCCAGCCCTTTATGGCGTGGGGCCAGGGCCCCATTAGATTCCAGGTACTCTATCTGTGGTGCAATCTAAGGCTCTCATGGACACTTTTTAGAACCGAACCGAACTGATGTTCGGGAAAAATATCTGAATCGAACCTGGAGGATCAGTTGCAGCACTAGTATATATATATGGTACTCAAGCAAAAAAGGAGATTGTTACCATGGGCAACCATCATGTCTTCTTCATCTTAGTAACTGGAGAATGAGGATGCAGCGCTCATCGTTCTTGGAGACAAACTACTACCTGGACGTGAACCTGCAAACACAATAACACAAAAGATTTGACTGAGTTTGATTGATTCTTGTTAATTTTTTTGTAGAGGATAGGCCAACCAGATGGATGGTCATTTAGCTGAGTAACACTGTCACAACTTTAATTAGACTATATCATCATTCAAATTCTGCTCCAGGGTTTCATTCACTTTCCTTGACAAAATGTGTCCCTTGAACTACTGGACCAAGTTGACATTTTACAAGCATTGGGCTCGCATTCAGTACCCTTTACATGTACATTAACCTTTACTGGAGGACATTAAATGCCACATAGCTTACCAAGAAAAGTCTTTTTCATCAGATTCATAAAAATAAAAAGAAATTGTTATCAAAAATACAATAATTGTTAATTTCAATAGCCCTGCCTGAAAGTAACATTATATTATTAATACAAACTAGAGCTGTGCATCTGAACCAGGTACCCGATTACCTGACCGATGTCAGGAACCGGTTCAAGATTATGGAATCCCTTATTGTAACTTCATATTTGAGGCAACAGCCCTGTTTCCGAGAGCATGTTGTGTTCCTAAGGCAATTATGCAGTATATTTTCCCATGTCGTTATCTGATTGGCTTGCCAACCATAATTCAAGTACACATGCACTGGTTGCCAATAATGTCAAGTACCAATAGCAGTTTATCTTTCACTCATTGCGATCGCGTCATTCATGTTTTCACCTACATGGTGAAATCCTGACGCAGAGCCGACAGTGAAAGCCTATGCAGACAAACACATCTGCACTCTGTACACAGTCACCGGAGCTACAGGCTTTTCGTCCAGTGGCAAGTTCCAGAATAAATAGACTGTGTATGAAATTACAGGCTAGCCTGCATACTCCTCTGTCCCTCTGTTTGATTTAAATGGCTTTTGTTTCCCTGAGCTATATATAGCAAGCTATTGATTCGCACCTGTATGTAGGCCACACCGGTAATTAACAAGCAGGGTAAACTAATGTACAGGTAGAAGGAATGCACGTGAAATAAAACACGGGTCGCATATCAATTAAGATGAATGTAAATATCACTAAAGGGAAAAACAACGTTAGCTGTTTCGGGTTGTATAAGCATATTTACAAGTAAATGCAAGAGGAACGTATTACATCACACTGCATGTGGATCATAAAAGATTGGTATGTCATGCAGGCTGACAGAAAACTGAACAGAACTGCTTTCCTTCTCTTTGTCATTGCCCTCTATTTCAACCTGCATGATAATTATATCGCCTTTTGTAATTATACAAAAATGATACATAAAAATTCATCCAAAGTATTTTTACTGTATGTAAAGAAAACAGAGTAGGCACAGCTATTTGTAGATTTAATATCCTTGACACACATTGTCACTTTAATTTAGTTTCACACCGAATGCCGAGCCTAATGTTGATGTTGTATGATGTATCGACATCAAGCCAGTAGGTGTGAGTTAGTCATCTTCTCAGGTAATTCTGTGATCTAAAACAAACACAGTGTATTGATTCTCAAAATACTTTCAAGTCGGCCCCATGCCTCCACAGGCTCCTGGTTTGTTAAAGAGAAAGCTCTTACACAAAATATCATTGAGAATTTTTTTTTTGGTGTGGTCAGACTTTTCTGAATTTAATCATATTAACAAAAGACAACAAATATTAATCATCATTTTGAAAGGGTATTTATTAGCAATGAGGAAAGAATATAGAAACCTAATTAAAAATGAAGAATTGCCAATGAGCCCATATCTCAAAATGAATTCATGGAATGTTTCATTGGTTAAAATCCTGACCGTGATGATCTTTGTGCTTGTTTGCCTTCGAACAAAAATAATTTCTCCACCCAGGAGCAAGAGGGTACAAAGAAGACTTTCCATTTTTGAGATACATGTATTTGGGGGTGCAAGCTGGTAAGCTGTATCTTACCTCCAGGGCTCAGTGATCCATCCAAGTTACGACGAGGACTGGGTGATCTTCCACTCCTTGGGGTCACAGCTCTGCTGGGGCTACGGCTTCGTCTCGGGGAAGCCTTGAGTCAAAGAGAAATACGTTCAAAGAAATGCCATTCCAAGTGTGAAAAGCAAACACCCTCATCCTTCTAGCTGAATGGGGCATGCATATGAATTATACACGGGATAGAGCTGTGCGAATATTTGAATATTTTTCGAGTTTCAATATTCAAAGTGAAATGCAAAGGAATATAAGAACGGGAAAATGTTTATGACGTGACTTCGTGACTGTTCCTGTCCAAACAGGCTATCTATCTGTGTTACAAATACATCATAATTAATGTACCTGTTCCTACTTTTTCGGTTAAATAACATTTTCTCACCAGGGCAAAAAAGTATTTCTGCATTTTTACATGTGTGCTTAAACTTTACTAAATCATTCCTTGGTGCTGGACAATAGTCATAAAAGTGAGGATCTATTATAACGATTATGAGGAGTTTCGTGCGTTAATTAGGACTGCCTCTGTACATACTTTGCTTAATACCCAAAAATGTGCCGTCTAGACAACCGAATATTTGAATATTTGATCGAATGGAAGGTTGAATATTTGAATATTCAATTATTCGATTTGCTCAGCCCTAACATAATAGTTGACAAATCACACAAAATCTCACTGAAACGTTGATTAGAAACTATGCATAATAAACACGATTGCTGCCAAAATAGGAATTTTACACCGTTGTGTAAAAAAGCAAATTAAAAATGTGACTTTGTTGTGTGTTTTATTTCATTTGTCTCTAGGAATGAATCAACGCCATAAAATGCTATATTAGCCATGAAAAGGATGGAAATAGGGCAAAATAAAGTAGCTGTATCTTGTAAGTTACCCCACCTGGGTCTGAGAGGTCTGAAAACTGGGATAATTTCTCTGGAATCTAAAAATTATCCTCTATTTAGATCTGGGCCAAGGAAAACTGTAAGGGTGGCAGGGTTGACATTTTAAAATGTCACCAACCCTACTACTTCTGATTGTAATCCCTTGCCTAGTGACTTTTAGCCTTGTATTGGGTGATTTAAATAAATAAACTAGAGGTTGTGTGTCTGTCTCAGAACAGAACACATGGCTTTTCTTGTGAAAATGAAAGTGAAAACATCATGTTTTTGAACGAGATTTTGCAATTAGAATAAAATATAATAAGAAAAAAGAAATTATAAAAATAGTACATAATGACGTCACTTTAGATTTTGCATACTAGTGACAATCTCTACCCCACCCACCAAGTTTCATGACGATCGGACCTACCCTTTAATGTATTAGCATGATTTGTTGATGATATATGACTTGAAGGTTAAAAAAACTTTAAAATTACTATAAAATCGTATATGATGACGTCATCATGACATCACATCAATTTTCATCTTTAACACGCTGACCTACCCACATACCAACTTTGAACACAATCGGACCTACGGTTATCTAGGTATAGGCCCAGGCCTTAAAAAATGCACCTTTAAGATGACGTCACATGACCCATGATAACGTCATCACGACGGCACTTGTTAAAGCTTGTTAAAACATTTGCAACATGGTCTTGGTCTGTGTCATATTTGAAGTCAATCTGATCAATGACAGTGTAAAATTTTGAGAGTACAATGAAATCTTAAACATTAAAAAATTCATAGAAAATCAGCCGATGACGACGTCCCTTCGGATTTTGCATGCTGATGACAATATCTGCCTTCTCACCTGATGTACCCTCAAAAGCACATTTTTGATGACGTCATCATGACATCACACATTTTTTACATTTATGTATGATCTAACAAACCTATAACAAAAAGAATTTCAAAATTGGCATGTTCTGTTGTCGAGATATGGCCTAAGGGTTAAAAAATTTACAAATTGCTATAAAATCATATGATGATGTCGTCATGACGTCACCTCAATTTTCATCTATAACACATGCCAGCCTGCCAGCCTGCCAGCCTGCTAAGTTTAAGCTCAATCGGACCTTAAGGCTGTTCGATATCCATTTATTTTGATACCGAAATATCGGCAGAAAAATATCGCGATATTCGATATTATCGTGATGACGTCACTTTTTCATTACCGGAAGAACGGAGGAATAAAACAAATATCGGGCCGGTTTGACAAAGCTTCCCTTCGCTCGTTGAGTATTTGGAGTTTTACGACATTTACCTTCAGTTGGCTACTTTATGGCACTCCAGAAAGACTAGCGTTTGTTTCTATTTCAGCATTGTTGATTAGTAACACAGATGATAATACCATGGACGATCACATGCGAGCTGTCAACAAACGATCGTGTCGTATATTTTGTGAAGACGACATGACATTGCACAATGTACAATGGATGCGCGGCACGTGTTTTAATCTTTTCTCAAGACGCGACGCAGTTCGCTGCACGTAACTACAGCTAACTACGTGTGCCTTGTACACTGGGGAAAGACGGTGGCATTCAGTGCGGTTGCTTGCACTTGACCAAGGCTAGCAACAAAGCAACGCGCACGCGCAGATGCGCTACAGGGGTTGACCTTATTGCAAACAATTGCCATACCCCTCGATCTCAAGATGAGTTCGCAAGCGTGTAGGTACGTACATTGTACACTGGGAATAAGACGTTGTTTGCACTTGACAACGTACGGCGCGGAGGGTAAATCGCGCGGAAGGTAAATCGCGCGGAGCGGAGATGTCATGTCGGGGTTTAGAAAACGGTCAAAGAAAGACACATTTAGTGCATGTATGTATTTTTTTATTCCTCCATGGTACATCATGATACATTATATACTATTCCTACCGTCCAATAATTGGAAATAACTGGAATTTCGAGCAAAGTAAACTGGACAAATCCACACGTAATGCGGCCAAAAGGAACATATATCGCGATATTCTTCGGTATATCGAATTCCCCGATATTCCGGTGTTTTTTTAAGGGGCCGATATGATTTTCGATATAAAAAAAAATCGAAATATCGGGAAATATCGTCATATCGAACAGGCTTATCGGACCTACGGTTCTCTAGATATGGGCCCTTCCAAGACACATGATGACGTCATCATGACGTCAGAGTAATAGGCACGAGTTCAGTATGAGGTCTCAGTCTATGCAAACTTTCATTAAGATAGAAGTATGTTTAATGCCAAAAGTGATGTCCGCAATAAAACATGTGCATTGTCTGTGGCATTTTTGATAGAAGAACAAGAAGAAGCAAACAAAATAATCAGAACAACAGCAAAAAAAATAAACTGTGCCATTTAAAACCACATAGCACAGAGCTGGACAGCATCCATGCATGATGCTATGACCGAATTGTTCATCCTATCCCATAGCATTATGTGTATGGAGGAAACATTTCAATATCTTTAGAGAGCTTAATCACAGAGTGTATTTGTCCAGCAAAGATCAAGTCATGAGGCATCCTCCCACTGAGCCAATATTTGTTTCCTGATATTGACTATCAGCCAACTGAGTATATTTGTGGCACCTGAATTCACTTTGTCACTCTGCCATCACCCGTCGTTATTCTATAGATAGGGGTGGGGAGAATGTTGTTGACATGACAAGGTGACATATATTCAACCCTGACTCACGTTACTTATTTATTTTGCTTTACTATTTTTATCCCGGGTATGACATTCAGCATCCTGAGCATTTTTTTTTTTAACTAAAAAGCCGATTAAAAATGCAGAAATTTTCACAGAATAATAATCAAAGTGGACAAACAAAAGTGGCATTAGCAGGAGTTTAACATGAGACCTCCGGAATACTGTACTAATGCTCTACCAACTAAGCTATCTTGCCCTATGTTGGCTGTTTCCCAAATTGACAGTGTCTTTGTTCGGGGGGGGGGGGGGCACTTGGGGCACTAGTCAGAATTCATAAACCCATAATGCCGTATAGCCAAGGATCACACCCCAACTTTACGATACAACCTGGGAAGTGACATTGTGGGAATCACTCGATCCTTCTGACTAGTCTCCCCCCCCCCCCCCAACACAGACACTGAGAATTTGGGAGACCACCAACATAGAACAAGATAGTTCAGTTGGTAGAGCGATGATACGGTATTCCAAAGGTCGCAAGCTCAAATCCCACTCCTGCCAGTTTTCTTTATTCATTTTGAAAATTCTTTCAAAATTACTTGTGGTTTGTTTGATGATAAAATAATACTCAATGGAAGCGAACGAGACTTAAAGAGGAACTAAAACGGCAAATTTGTTTTTGACTTTTTGGACTTTTCCGACAGTTTAAATACTCTTTTAACTGATGGAGATTAGTTTGCAGACGAGAGGAATTTTTCTTTTAAATAAAAAGGGTTGTTATTCTGAACCATTTATCCTGTTTCGCGAAAGCTCATTATGTATGTTAAATGTATGTACGTGACCCCGTGACGTACACGTGTAGAGTCAGTTGATGCTACAGCCAAACACTATGCATGTACGTACGTGGAGTTGATGCTGCTGAAGAGTTTTTGTCGACCTAACTCCTCCGTTTTCCCGTCTATTTTGTCTAATTTCGATATTATTTCAGTATGAGCATGGTTCTGAGATAATCATTATGCCTCGATCGTGTGTAGTTGGGTGTTGCACGAGGAACAGCGACAAAAACCCTGACCTAACCTTACTGCGATTCCCAGTGCTGAATGGAGCTCAAAGGCGACAGTGGGTCCGCTTTGTAGACAATACAATATCTGATTTTGGGCTGTCGAAATGGTCGAAAATATGTGCAGAACATTTCGCCAAAGACTGTATAGATGATAGTGTTAGTATGAAAACTCAGCTAGGTTTGAAGGCACAATTCCGTTTGAAGGCTGGAGCCATTCCAACTCTAGGCACCGAGCATTCCAATCGTGCCCCGGACTCACGCGCACCACCGCGACGACGTTGCCTGCGGTTGCCGTCTTGAGCAGCCAGAGCCCCGGCCGTCTCCCTGTCCACGCTCGCTTGACTCAACATGCATTGTACACGCACGGTACCGCATGCGCTGCATGCGATTGAGTCTGGTACCTTATAACAGAAATTGTGTGTATGGTTCTGAGAAGGTGCGGGTCCTTATGAGGGCTGCATAAGCAAAGTCGCCAGACTAGAGTATAGCATCAGCTCACACACAACTCACCGCGCAGGTTCCAATAAAAGCCGACTGCAAACAAAGGAAAGTATGACTCATAACTAGCTTTTCAGCAAGAACAAGCCTACAACCCCAATTCTAAATGTGTCTCACAAAGATGTCAACACTTTAAAATATGTTTATCGTAGTGTTACTCCTGAATCATGAGCAAAAAGCACAGCAAGTAATACTAGCCTTAGAAAAAAAATACGTACAGACTCTACGTAAAACATTGTCGTATAATACAGTGACGTCATATGTTTCTACACGTATACGTCAATACTCGCGCGATACGAAAGAAAAGGCTCAAAAACATATTTTTTGATTTTTCAGAATCATGAAACTTGTTACATTAGTTTTGGGGAGGCATAAACTATCAGATAAGTCAAAAAAGTCACACAAAAAATTGCCGTTTTAGTTCCTCTTTAAGTGAAGCTATTGTGACTTACAAGAGTAGCTCCTCGTCTGGTTACGGCCTCTCCTTTGAGCAGAATTCTGCCTGTTAGAACTTCCTGTAGGGCAGGCCAGATGTAGTGACTCACTAGTGGGGCCGAGTACTCAGAGTTATAGCTACGTCGGTACCTGATAAAAACATGTGAACAGAATACCAGTTTTCATTCCCAAAACTTATAAACTTGAAAGGTAATATTATACGAGGTGCGATAAAAAGTTCCGAGACTGCGCCTATAACAAGCAAAAACCGTACGTGATTTAAATCTGGCCGCCATCCCCTTTAAAGTAGTCTCCTTGTGCAGCGATACACCGCTTCCAGCGCTCCTGCCATGCTTGGAACGCTCCCTGGAAATCCTGTTCTGTAAGCGCATCAAACACCATCTGTGATTCGCACTAGATCTCCTCTACATTGTCAAAACAGCGACCCTTCAGCTTGAACTTCATTTTGGGGAACAGAAAGAAGTCGCAGTGAGCCAAATCCGAGGGGTGGGGGGGTTTGGGGAGCGACGATTGTGTTGTTGCGGGCGAGAAACTCGCGCATTTTCAACGCATTGTGAGCGGGCGCATTGTTATGTTGGACCACCCAATTGCCAGCGCGCCACAGTTCAGGCCGTTTGCACTGAATGTTCTCCCACAAACGCCTCAGAACGGTGCAGTAGAACTCAGCGTTGATAGTCTGACCCTGGGGGAGGAATTGACGTTGCACAACCCCACGAATGTCAAAGAAAACGATGAGCATGCTCTTGGTTGCACTCCTGACCTAAGGCGCCTTCTTCAGTCTTGGAGACTGCGTGCTTTTCCACTGTGAAGACTGCTGTTTGGTCTCTGGTTCGTAGCCGTAGGCCCAACTCTCGTCATCGCTGATGATCCTCGACATGAAGTCTGGGTCATCCTGGGCCTGTTGACGGAGATCCTCGCAGACTTGGACACGGTGCTGCTTCTGCTCGGGATTCAGGAGCCTGGGCACGAACTTGGCAGCGACGCGGCGCATGTTCAAATTGGACGTGAGGATTGCTTGAAGTGTTCCAAATGATCTTTGACAATGTCAGCAATGTTAGACCCTTGCACTCAACTGAAAGCACTCTACACGATCTAACAAACAAGTGTTTTGAGGCCATTGAACAAGGTGAAGTTACAGGTAGTGTGTTCATAGATCTCAGTAAAGCTTTTGATTGTGTTGATCATCCTACTAGACAAATTGAAGAAGATGAATATGTCATCTTCCGTAATTAATTGGTTTAAGTCGTACCTAGGCGGTCGTAGTCAGTCTGTAAATATTGAGGGCACAATATCAAAGGTCCTGCCCATAAACATTGGCGTTCCACAAGGGTCGATCTTAGGGCCACTTTTATTCATTGTTTATACTTGTGATTTTCCATCTTGTATACCCCAAAACCGCAACGTATTTATGTATGCAGATGACTCCACGTTAACGTATAGCTCCTCTAGTATTAATGAAATAGAAAGGAACTTGAATATAGCTCTTGCTAGTATTCACAACTGGTGCCTAAGAAACAAACTAGCATTGAATGCCAACAAAACCAAATGTATGCTTATTGGTTCAAGGAAGAAAATATCCAACATCGACCTGAACGTGTGCATTAATATGCTGATAAGGTTATTGAAAAAGTGAAATCTTGTAAATGCTTGGGTGTAGTTGTTGACAAAACATTAAGTTTGGGTCCACATGTTGAATACGTAAGGAAGACTGTTTTGTCTAAATTGGGTGTGTTAAACAGAATTCGTGATTATGTTCCCCAAAGCAGCCTGCACACACTATTTGTAAGTTTAGTTATGCCATCTTTAGAGTATTGTTGTACTGTGTGGGGAGGAAGGTACATATCTTACGACAATACCCTCAACAAATGTCTAAAAAGAGCAGCATGGATAATCCTCAAATGTACCTCCTTCACCCCCTCAGCTGATATGTTTGCTAGACTAAATTGGGATCCTTTTTCTGAAAGAGTTAAGTTAAAAAAAGCTACCCTTGTTTTCGAAAGCCTTAACAAAATGACTCTTTTGTACATGACAAATCTGTTCACACCACTTAAAGTGATTCGTGAAACACGGCAATCGACCCAAATTGCACTGAAAGTTCCTTTCGCCAAAAAGGAATGCTACGCGACAAGTTTACTGGAGAGTTGAAAAGTTAACCGTAAATAGATTTATTTTTGTAAATATTCTTGTATTTGTTTAAATATTTTGTATGTGTGAGTATATAAAAATATGCAGGGCCCCGATGGAAACCAGTTTGTTTGGGCAAACCCTGGGTAAAGAAATGTAATAAATAATGTCAAGGATGGCGATCCGACGATCCTGACGCACAATTCTTTCAATTTCTTGAACATTTTCGGGGGTTGTGCTCATGGAGGGTCGCCCTGACCTCTCTTCCTTCTCCAGTGACGTTCTGCCCCTCTTGAAATGCAAATCCCATTTAAAACACCTCGCCCGGCTCATTCATTCATCGCCGTAGGCTTTCTGAAGTATTTCAAGGGTCTCCGTTACAGATTTCCCGAGTTTGACACAAAACTTGATGTTCGCTCTCTGCTCAAGTTTCAGGTCCATGGTGAATTAGCAAATGCGATATGCGCACATACCAGTGGTCACAAAAATGTGTGTAACACAGGTGCTATGTTGATCAAGCGATGTTACTTGGAATACTTACCCACGAGAGTTATTGCTTTCACCTGCTATATGCACAATGCTGCGCTCCGCTCGTTTGCAACAGGAACAGTCTCAGGACTTTGTGATTGCACCTCATAGAAGATATATGAACTAAGTCTTTTCACTTGGCTTTGAGTGGATTTGCAATATGTGGCATCCCAACGGAAATCGGACATAAGTCGCATAACCTATTTTTGAGTAATTGCATTTTACATGAAAATCGTCAACAAAAGAAATCACGATTCCTGTTTTTGTCAAAATACTGTAGTTTAAAGCATATATTTAATTAAAAATACCTGGTTTGCTTTTGTGTTGAGACCGTTACGTGTACAATTTGACATTTTAGTCTGCCGTACTAACAAAAAAATTATTACGTATTATTTTCCATTCTCAATGCTGAATTTACGGCTCTATTCGAAAACCAAAATATCGTGTAACAGTAATGTTTTCACCATTATATATTGGATTATGAAATGGAAATCTCAATTTTCAAAATGTCCAACTTGTGTCTGATTTCACTTGCTGGTGCCACATATACATGTATATCTAGGTGCCAAAGTGGGGAGGATGGTCAGAAATCTTTTGAAAATCACCCCACAAAAGTAAGAAATATTTCACCCCCTTGCCTCCAGCTGTTACTGATGGGTGCCGGTATGCCAAGACCCAGGCTGTGTAGCCAAGCATAAACGCAAACAATAGGCACCACACGGAATAGAGTGGTGCTATTTATTGCACTTGGAGCCCCCCCCCCCCTTTCGTCTGAATGAAAGCTTCGTTTAAAAAAACTCCATCTATTCATTACACTCCCATTCAAGAACAATACAGTTAAAACATTAATGGATTGAGTACACAAAGGCATGTGCGTACAGATGACAACTGGCCCGGTGGTCTTTTGCAACTGCAGCTATGGCCGTCATCCTCATTCAAGAGGTTAATTCACAAGACCTATCCTTAAAATTTAAGCCAGCCACTGCCCCTTAATACTCCACCAAGCGCAGCCCAGCGCTAATCTGTAATTGATCCCCAGATTCACTGGAGAGCATTCTGGAGAGATATACTGTACCCTGTGGAGACATGAAAACAAAAGGGACTGAATAGGTCCCCACAGGGCAATTCTATGGGTTAGGTTGTCTCCACAAGGAATTTTGTGTACAAAGTCTATGGGGGTTTGCTTAAGTACAGGGACAAAGGGGAGAACAATGCCATGTCTCCACAGGGATGCAAAAACGCCAATGTGTGTATTCACAGGTGTAATATAGCCAGTGAATATTGGCCAACATGCTTATTTTAGCATTGTGTGTAATAACTGTCTGAATATCCCCATTAGAAATCTACAGAAGAATAACATTAACCTCTGGCGCTGCACAAGATGGAGTGTTGGTGAACCTTACCACTGGGAGTTACCCGAGGAAGGATATCCATCCAATCGTTCTTCATAAAAATGTTTTGGATGCAGGTAAGAACATTCCCAAAAACTATGGGTAGGTTTAGATAAATTCCCAAGGAATGTGGAGTTTTAGATGAACCCAGAGCCCATATTAAAGATATATTTGCGCTCTTTCAACATGTTTTATCTCAACAACAAAAAATATTTTTTTCTGTTTTGCATGCCTGCAACCCGACCCCCCCCCCCCCCCCAACTCGGAGTGTCTTTGACTGCGGTGGGCAATGAGGATTGGCAAAAGAGGCTGTTACACAAATAGTTCTTAATTTAAGCCCTTCCTACTTCAGCTTAGATGATTCAAATCGAGTCTTGCAAAGACTGAAGTTGAGTCAAGTATAAACCCCTTGCATACGGATGACACCAAATGGCGGAAAAAAAAGTGCCACCAGGCCGGATGACGAATATAGCCGCTATTTGTGCAGTTTCAAATCCATTGTTGGATTATTGTGTATGTTACGCTTGACTGCACAAGCCGACACCCCGGCGCCTCCTGTAAATAACCGTACTCAAGGGGTTAAAGTTCAGTAACTTGGATCACATTATGTCATGAGCTGATGATGACAGTGAAAACAAATTACAGTCTGATTGAAATTCTCATCTCAATCATTATAACTCTGAAAGTTGCGTAACAATCCTACTTACTTGAAGTCATCAAACAGTTCCCCCTTCCTAGCTGGAAGGATATCCAGTGGATTAGGCAAGGCGTTCATATCCCAAGCTACCTTGACTAGCTCTCGAATGAAGAGAGAGAGAGACTTGAAATCAACCTCTGGAGGATAGGAGAGGATGGGATGGGTGTTCATGGCCAGCAATACATCCTGCAATGGAATTCACAAAAACATACAGAAAACAGGAAAGATTTCTTTATTTTATATTACCTCTTGTGCCAAGCTGTTGAAAGGCTGGTGGGCAGCAAAGTGCACACAATATGGGCACCGCACTGAATAGTGTGGCTCCCCCCCTTTCGTGTGAATGAAAGCTTTGTTTGATAAAAGCTCCATCTATTCATTACATTCACATTCAAGAACAATATAGTTGAAACATTAATGGGTTGAGTATGCACAGGAATGTGTGTATAGACGACAACCGTTCAGGCGTTTTTTTTTCAAACTGCAGCTATGGCCGCTGTCCGTATTAAAGAGGTTAACAGTAACCTATGCCTGTTGGTAGTACAACTACCCTGTTGTTGAAGATTGTTATAGTTTTCTTCTGATCCAAGGGAGTAAAAAGGGCATAAATTTATTTTTTAGGGGCAAGTAGTGTACATGTTATAGACTGTGGGGACACTAGTGCATAGGTGCAACAAGTGGGTACTGGGTGAGGGGGGGAGGGGTGCAGCAAGACTGCATGCAGGCATGGATCGTTCTGGCTGTGTGGTGCTAGGAAATGGGTGCTGGTGGGGGGCTGACATGGAGAAAATGGTGATAGGCTTGTGGCAGAGAGGGGTGTGGCACGGGTATGCTGGCAGTGAGGTGTTAGAAGGGGTGCTGATGGGAGGGGGGGGGGTTCCTGGTGGATGAGAGGGGTGCTGGCAGGGGTATGCTGGCAGTGGGGGCTATGAGCAGGTGCTGAACGGGGCTGATGGGGTGAGCGGGAGATGTTGGGGAGGTGTGGTATGCTTAAGGGGAATACAGGCAGTGGGGTACTAGCAGGAAGTTCTTAGCAGATTTCTATTCAGGTGCCTTCTGGTTTCGGATGTTTGTGCCGGTTCTTCAGTTTTTGGGCCAGTTGTTGAAAAACCACAGAAACCTGACAGTTGGGTTGAAATCTCCTCCCATACCTGGACAATGCTGTGTACATCCAGTAGTTGTCCGTTCTTATTGATGTAGTTTTGTACTGCTTCCTCCAGAGTCTCTGGTCCTGAGTGGGTGATCTGCAGCGTGCTGCGTACCTTACTACGATACAGACGGTACGCTTTCTTGGCACAGTGGAATGCTTCCTACACAGACACACAGCAAAGTCAATGGTAAGATAAGCTTATTCAATAATTCTGGCATACGTTGTGAAAAGCATTGATAATTAGCAAGAAATTGGTGAATTTACTGACTGAAGAGGGCATATAATACTTTTATGCTTCGTATCTTTGTCTCCTCTGCGATATATATCTAAATTGATAAAATTTTTGTTTTTGCTAAATTGTCAAAGCTGTTTTGAACACATGTTGAAAACAGCAGGAAGGTAAAATGAGTAAATTAACTCTTTTGTGAAAATGTGTGACATATGCAACCTTGCCAGGCCAAATCAAATAATGGAGGTTTTATAATGTCTCTTGTATATGCTCTAAAAGGAGGGTAAATTTTTCCCCTCCCCTTGCTTGAAAGCAGAAATGGGTATGGACCAAACACACATCTTGCCAAATATTAGCTTTTATGTACGGTACAAGCAAGCCCTCCATGCTCATAAAGTTTAAACCTAGATAAACAACACCATTAAGTCTTCTTAAGATATGATGAATACAATAGGAGGGCACTATTTCAGTTGAGCAAATTAAAAAAGGTTTTACCCATCTTAAAAAGTGTGATGTGCCCTCTGACGTCACGTGTTTACATCTATATTGATACTCGATCGGCGGTATGGGCACACATCGTGTTTTTCATAAAATTTGGTTTAGGAGTGACGCTGTAGGTCAGATTGGCTTTGAATTAGGTTACCTTTGATGTCACTTCTTAACCAAATTTAAACCGGGCTCATTTCAATATAGGGCAGTTTAGATTGAAACAAAGGGCACATGGTCTATTGTGTCCATCAGTCTTGTTGACTTGACTTGCTGACTCGGACTCGAGTCAGACTCGAGTCGCGATTTTATTTTTTACTTGGGACTTGACTTGACTTGAAAGAACATGACTTGTGACTCGACTTGACTTGACTTGAATAAATTTGACTTGCTGACATCAACACTTTTGTTAAAACAATTAAACACAACTTTTGGGCCTATGCACATATCAGTTGAAACAAATGCCAAGCCTGGGTGTCCAGTACATGTACGTATGCGGGGCTGCAGCACTGGATGACTGCATGGAGAATCGTCAAGGTTGATTTTGTACAGTGCATACGTGCCAGCCAAAAGTAATTTGTCATTGGAATTTGAATTTACTATGTGCAACACTTGACTTGAGACTTGGCACTTGACTTGGAAAAAATTTACTTGGGACTTGACTTGACTTGTGAACATTTGACTTGTGACTTGACTTGAGAAAAAATGACTTGGTTACAACACTGGTGTCCATATCTCAGTAAGACTGATACACATGATGGTCACATGATGTGTTATCAACACAGTGATTGGCTAATGTTTCAAAGGAACAGTCAATCATATATGAGTACTGACCTCAACACAGGAGAAGACAATCTGCTGATTAATTTCATGATCATCAGAGAGTGTGCGGAGGATGTCCATGGCATCCATGCGATCACGTGAGAACATGTCACCAAAACGAGTTACTAGGTGAGCCTGGCGAACACGTTGTACGACATCACTGCTGACAGAGATCGCAGATCGTGGGCTGGTAGGAGGTAGAGAGGATGTCAGGTAGTCCATCCTGATCACATAACAATAACAGAAAAGTTCATTTAGCAATTACGACCTGGTTATGATACATGTAGATCAAGCTTTGAGTCGTTCAGATCACTGCTGCAGTCTGCTTTTAGATTATGTAACTTGTGATGCAACAAAATAATCAACGATGCTTCAACACACAATGTACAAATAGTTTTACATGAATAAGGGAACAGAAGGATGACAGAGTGAGCAGAGTTGTAATCAAGTCATCACAAGTCAAACACAAGTCACATAGCAGGTCTGGTCTCAAGCCAAGTCACAATCTATTCAAATACACTGTGACAAAAGCATCTGTCACTGTTCAGCCCCTGTAGCTTGTGTACCGACTTGTGATTGATCTATGATTTTGATTTGAGATGATGATGATGATGATTACAATTCTAGGAGCGTGTATTAACTAACACTTTGCGATTAGTGCCAAAGCTAAAATCTGTTGGTAATAAAAATCGATCATAATTTAGTGATTGATTTTAAAGAGTGATTTCGCTAGAACTGTGCAGAGAATGTAGGAACTTTAACGATGGATATCTTGCAATGACAATTTTCATCTCATCACAAAAAATTTCAAAAATGATCATTTTGTGCCATTTATTCAGTGCTTTTTTATTAGTTTCCATTGTGGTTTGTTTGACGTTATTATAGTTTAATAAGTCGTATCCTCATTTATAAGTGATCCCCACAATGTCATTTCCCCCGATTGCAACATAAAGTTGGGGTGTGATCCCTGGCTATACGGCATTATGGGTTTATGACTTCTGACTAGTGCCCCCGAACAAAGACACTGACAATTTGGAAGACCGCCAACATACATGTAGGGCAAGACAGCTCAGTTGGCATTCCGAAGGTCACAGGTTCAAATCTCACTCCTGCCGGTTTTCTTTGTTCACTTTGAAAATTCTTTTTAAACTGGAGGGAAGGGCTGTCAAGGGTTTACACATACCTCCCAGTCAGAATGGCCTTCTCCTCCCTTAATGAGTTCACATCCTCTCTCAATCTGCGAGCTTCAATCTCATAACTCTCCAAGATGCCAACACGGGACTTGTACACCTCTAATTCATCCTTCAAGGCTTTGATGCTGTGATATTGAAGAGATTTGAAACGTAATAGCATGAATCTCCATGACAGAATACCTACAAATTGATAAATTAATGTTTAAAGGTAGCTAGGAGCCAATTCGATCAAGAACTATTGTCAACTCTTGGTGGCAATTGCTGTACTAACTTAACACGAATCCTGGCTAGTCAACAACGTCTAGTTGACCATTTGGAATCTATCTACAGGGCAAGGTCGCGCGGGTTATCAGTAACAACATTGGTCATTACTACACTGTGACAAGTTAAGTGGAAATGGTGACGTCAATCAACTAGCTATCATTCACATGTGGATGTTATTGGACAAGTGTAGGTAGTCACAAATCAACCACTGTTAACCAATGTTTCTTGACTGAATTGCTCTAGGATGATCGCATGTCACTTTGACTAATATTTGACACATATGTTGACTGGTCAAAACAATTTCAGTCCATTAGTCTAAAGCTTTGTGAGACTCTGGCCAAATTTACTCACTTAATTAAGGACTGGGCTTTGAAGAAGCAGGTGTGGTACTTCCTATATCAAGCCTGAGCCAGTGCATACAGGCTGTAGGGAGTAATCCAGCTTCATTATGAATAATGGCACATTGTTGTGTTTTTCCTCTCATTAAATACCTTGAGTTAAGTATGATTGTGTCCTCTTCATTCATTATAGCCTCTCCCACAGATGCTGAGCGTTCCTCTTCCAACTTTGATTTAGCTTCGTGTAACCTGAAAAAGCAGAGTATATTTACTAAGTAACAAGATACAGAAATGAAAACAAGCAGTTGCCCCTGGCAACATTAATTGTTTCCCCTCCCTAATCCAACTTTTATTCATTCTCTTTCTTTCCCTTCTGGCTTAAATTGTACGTCCTTTCTGTTCTTTCTGGCAAATTTGTTATTGTCCCATTTGGTGCATCTCTGTGTGTACAATGTTTGTATCATTCTGCCACTGATTGACTTTCTGTGCAGCTTTTTTGTGGTTAATGTGCTCCAATGTGTTTCAATGAATTGAACCCAAAAAATCCGAAAATTATAAACCTTAGCAAGTTTACCTGATTCTAAAATGGAATTGCTTTGAACCTCAGGTGCAATTAAATTGCTTTCATTTTTAATTAATTGGTTGTCAGAAATGACAGGTGCACCGAGTTACACCTCTCAGTGTCATTGCTGCATCAGATGCAGAGGTTTAACACAATTTCCTGTGTATTGTTCAGTCACTGTGAGCTGAAAAAGACACTGGGAATAAACAGGAAATAGTAACAGCCTTTTCCACAATACAGATCATGGAAAACATCTGAGCAATTCAGACCACAAGTCCTATTATTCAGTCATCTCCAATAATTGCAAATATTAAGGTTGCAACAACTGTTTATTCTCACATGATGTTATTAAAGGATGGGGAATCAAATTGTTTTTCAATCGTAACTTAGCTCAGATTTTTTACAAAACATTTGTGCTAGAAAAGATACCATTAATTTCACATCACTTGCTGAAAATTTAGTGAATTGCATGCCAAAGATAAGAAACCATATTTAAACAAGGAAAAATGGAAAAGATCCTTAAAAATAAAAATAAGTTTCTTAAAAAGAAATTTGACATACTGAAAGGTTGAAAAAAAGAAGTCAACAGCTTCCACTTTACTAAAACAAAGTTTTACTCATAGCTACACTGAGCTTGATAAAGAGCTATCCTGATCAATTGGAAAACATTTCATGATACTCACCCCTGCTTCAAAGAATCTGACACATTCCTAGATGAGTTCAAGTCTTCCTCCAAGTCCTGCAACTGTGCTTCATAGTCAGCTCTCATCTTGGATAATGCTCGGTCTTTCCTAGCCACATCGGCCATCATGTCTAGGCTCAGGTCAGTGGTTGCATTGCTTGATGTGAAGCCTTGAGTTAACCACGGTAAGAGGCGGTTCTTCAATGCATCACACCCTCCATATATACCCCCTTCACAATTTAAAAATAACATGACAGTCCTTACACTTAACTGAACACAACTGTGAAAATTGAAACAGTGCTTACAGAAATTTTTACTTTAAACTTTGAAAAAGTGCTTACAGAATTGTTTAATATAAAATTTGAAACAGTGCTTACAAAAGTTTTTACTGTAGCCATGGCAACAACAATTGGCCGCCATATTGTGGGATAGGCTAATGATAATATTGGCATGTATACCGGGTAGGCATCGACTGCATAGTGGGGCATTTTTATCTGTTATGCAAATTAGGACTGAGTTATGGGGAAATTTCTCTGTCGCCATATAACAATTTTGTTCCCCACGTCTATCACACAATGTCCCCACAATTACAGATTATATTTTTTTTAAACTGACAAAAAGGTATATTTGAACTACTAATATACAGAAATAATGAAAAGTCTGCACTTAATGTTTTTGTGTCAAACCAACCAAAAGAGATTGTTCACCTTCTGCCGCTGAGAGATTGAGGATCAAGAACAGTTGCCCCTGGAGACATGATGTCAGCTCAATCAACTCACAACAACGATTCACATTCTCATCACATGTATTCACCTACAAAGAAATACAAAAACCAATACATTATTTGTTACAGTACAGAGGAAGCAGCATCAAAGCAGAATTTAGTTTCAACTTTTCCCAAGCTGACACTGGGTGCATTGAGCAAGGCACAACTGGCACACTATAAAACTCATTTCTCACAAACCCCCTTTAACCCTAACCCTGCCAGACGCAGCACAGTGCATCTGTGGTGACAGCTTGACCTTGCTGCACTCTGCACACAAGTCAATGTGACAAAGTATGCAATCTGATGCGTCTGGCAGGGTTTCTAGCCAAAATACCCTGGAGGGTTAGGGTTAATAAAAACTTGACACCTGGCCAACTCACCCCCTTACCAACTCAAAACATGACCAACTTCCCTTTTGCAACTCTCCCTCCAGTCCTTCAAACAATGCATTTTTATTTTTGTGTTGATTTATTTAAGTTTGCCCTTTAAACCAAGTTGTATATAATTTGATAATCTATAGAATACCCATTACTTTCCCAAGTTACTTGTTTAACCCCTTCCTTCTGGATGACGTCTATACACGTCAAAACAAATTACCACCTGGCCGGAAGACGTCTATACATGCAATATCTGAATTTTCAATCCACTGTTGGATTATTGTGTATGTTACGCTTGGCTGCACAAGCCTCTTGCATGTGTCCGTTTTGCTTAACTGCACAAGCCGGTATGTCACCCCGGACCGGTACTCAAGGGGTTAAATAATAAAATCTAAACATTATTGTAGAATATAGATTTTATACATGTAGAAAGTGAATGACCAAAAAGAATTTAAATATCTTCAGGTAAGACCAAAAAAACAAAGGGTCCCCTCAGTCCCTTACATAATGAACCATGTTTTCTTCCCAAAGACTAATATATAAATTGTTGTGGGTATTCTCCTTACAGATGCCCAACATTCAAATTTCGGAAAGATTTTACTTTAATACCCCCACCAAATTCGGTCAGGAACAGCAAAATCTTGGAAAATAATTAACCCTCCTTGATAACAATTATCTAAATATGCACAACCTGGTATTTCAAGATTTATGTCAGAATCTGTAAAAATGAGGCAGAAATTAACAATAACATGTATGTGAACACTTTGAGTGACCCGTACACTGTGCCAAGAACATCTCTAACACAGAAATTCTGAACACAGATGAATGGTTATTTTCCAAGACTTTCTGTTCCTGACCGATTTTGGTGGGGGGGAGGGTATTAAAGTAAAATCTTTCCCAAATGGAAAACACAGAAATCATAATTGTTTTAAGAGGGTTACTGAATGTCCCATACATAACACTAATACACGTATGTGCAGATTCTTGGACTTGCCCCTTCGCTGATTAATATTTCCATTATTATTGATACAAATAAAATATTTCATGTTTAACTTTGCATCAATTAACATTTTCAATTCAATAATAACTTTGCTGGTTTGTATGTTTCATAGCACTTGTTTTTGTTGTTTGAATCATGGAAACATTATGAGTGAGGAGGTGCAGGATATAAGCAATCATGATTGACATTTCTGGCTTAATTAAAAACAAAGTAAAAACATCTAATAATAAAAAAAAAAATGCTTTTTATTCCCCTCCAAAATAAAAGGGTTTCATTTCTATAAAGATTTAACAAAATCAGATTTTGGCATTTAATTTCCCTGCAAAATACAATACCAACATATGTGGAGTGGTTGGGGAGTGAGTTGGCAAGGGGGATAATTTAGTCAGGGGGATAATTTAGTCAGGGGGAAAGTTGATCAGGGGCAAATTTGTAAGGGGCTATGGGCTGGGCCAACTTGTGGGGGGAGGGGCATTTTTAACAAGCATTCAATTTCAAAGTCACCTGACATGTGGTGAACTTCAAGTTTTGTCTATATCCTTCCTCCATGGTAAAATTAAGGAAAGCGGAACTGAGAGGACGATGGGATAGGCAGAAATGATATCATACAACTTTGCAATCGTGCCGAAAACCAATAACATTTGTGAATAGAATAAATCCTTGCAGAAAGATAGCGTCCCCGATTGTCATGGCAACCCATTGGCCATATATTCAACCATAGAGCAATGATTCAACATGTTGGTATGCAAGCTACTCACCAAATAATTGCTTGACCACAGGTCGAGTTTGTCCTGTACAGTAGCAAAGCCTCCGGTTTTCACCAATTTCCGCAGCGATTCAGCCATTTTACGTCTTTTAATCACTTCTGACTTTGTGCTGAACCTCGTCGTTGTCGATTAAAAACTATCCGATCGCATCCGATCCGGGGGATACGGCCCGTAAACATATTGGGCACGCCACGCATGCGTACGCGTCACGCAATGTGGACTCTGGGTACCAGATCAAATGCATCATTCATTTATGTATGTCTTGAAACTGACTTCTATGAAATGCTTTACATCCCTGCAACCCATGTATTCTAGATAATTGGATACAAAACTATTTTGTATCGAAAGAGGGCAGTAGATCAAGAGCCAACGGCTATCTCTGCGGTGACCGGTGCAGTGGTGCATGGTGTGTGCCAGAGATATATATACAACAACCATGGAGGAAGTTTGTGTTCCTTCCTCCATGCAACAACCTCGTTTTTTTAGGTTTTTTTTATTATAAAAGATGAATCTTTATTGGTAGGCCAAAAGAATTCGAGATCACTTTTCAATTGGGGGGGGGGGGGGATACTCCCCCACCGAAACCAAACTTTTTTTTTAAATTATAATAATAATAATAATACCTATAATAAAAAAAAAAAATAATAATAATAATAATTATAATTCTAATTCTAATAATACTGGAGAACGGCAACAATTGTGTGACCTGCCATCCCGCCTAACAGTCATTTTCGGCGCCACCAACTTATAATTATCATAGATAAAAAATAGAATTACTAGTACATCATTTCTGATAAACAAATGACCAACACAAAAGTATTTGCACAGAAGGCCTACAAGTTGTCTCTATTGATAATTTAATTTTGTGTGTTTCTCTCTTAACTTTAAACATTGATCTAAAACTATAGAATAAGGCTATGCAAACAAAGGCTATGCCAACAAAGTGAACTTACAAATTTTGTTTCGTTCGATGTCTCATTCAAAATTGATTAAATATTGGATTAAACTATTATAGTGCTCCACTGTAACAAAAAAACCGCCGTTTTTACGGGCATTTCCTGGCAGTTTGGACGCAAACACCATCTCGAAAAAAATGGTGCAAGCTGTTATCTATAACGACTCTATTAACACCATTAATTTACGTACTGTCCCTTAAAATAACCCTGCTATTCCCGTAAGCGGGTTTATGAAAAATATCACTTAGTTACTGGAAGCTTGGTATGTAATTACAAATTTACAGAAACGAGAGCTAGACTAAATAAACGTAATTTGTTATACTATATACATGTAGGTGTAAAGTATACAAATACTATGCGATAATCTACTAAACACTATAAACAAACAGAATCACGTCGTGCTTTAGCTTTATATTCACCCTTCGAATCCTGTCATAAAGAAGTCACGATTTCCCATAACAATTTCAATATTTGAATACGAAAGGAGATGTAAGGCGATTCTTCACCTCTGTTTATGCAGATTAAATAATTAAATATTTTGGTCAAGAAACCGTGTTTTTGGACGAAACACTACTATTTAACATGACTTTTGTGAACACAATTTCCTCAGATTGGTCAGTTGCTGCGTAATGAGATTCGTGTAGGAGAACACCCAAAACCCGTTAAAACTAAAACACGGTGATGATCTGGTTTTTTACAGGGGGGGGGGGCCGTTATTTTAGGGAATTTTTTTACAGTGTAGAAAATTTGCAATGAAAAAACAACATTAGGGGGGGGGGGTGAAATTGAAAAGATCACGACAGTTTGTCTATAAAATTGGAACGCCCAACTTCGATCCACATTTTGGCATCGTCACGTCACTATCGGAAGGGTTGCATGTTTAAAAAGGCTGAACTTAACCCAGAATGGATCAATTCACTGTCGGTTAAAATGTGATTTTTTGTATTTCAAAATGGATATGCTCATTTGCAGGATGTAATAATCAATGACAATAGAAGTCCAAAATCTATATTTCTCAATTTTAAATTTACAGACTCTTTATAATTCACATCTTTAATTAATAATAAACAATAAACCTAAATTTCATTATCTACAGCACTTTCGTTTCACAACTAAATACGATATACTGAGTGGAAATGTAAATTTGTGGATTTAGGATGTGATTCTGGACGTGATTCACGTCCTGCGAAGTGTTTTAGAGATGGACAAATCAAGACAATTAACTTGCGAACGCATTAGTGTACCTCTTATACAATGTTAGTATAGTTGTCTTAAAGCTATTATCCTGACATTGGCATAGCTTATAACATTTAAATATGTGCTTTTAAGCCGATTATATTGAGCTCTTCTATGGCTAAAGTAAAATGTTTTCATTGTCTGATCTTTAATATTTAACTTTCCAAGTAGGTCGACAACAAACACAATAGTAAATAATGTGAACAGACAATGTCAAGATGGAACAAGCAGTTGCATTGTGTCATATCATTATCTGGTCTGCAAAATATCTATTCTTTGGACAAACTGTTTCCCGTAAAATGTTTCTAAGTGTACAAATGCTACGATAATCTACTGAATACTACAAAGTGAATGATGTTGTGCTTTAGCTTTATATTCAGCGTATCTCCCCCCCCCCCCCCTCCCTCCCATCATGAGTGAGTTTTTGTATTTTAATAAGCAGACTTTTATCTATTCTATTCTTCATGACAATGAGTGAGTGAGTATATAGCAACACCCGTCACGATTTGCATAGCTGCATCTCACTCGCAACTTGATCTTCCCCGGCCCTGCACCACTGAACCACTTCAACTGCAGCCTCAATCTGTGGCCGGTTGAACTCGTAAAAGTATGTCATGACACTGTACCGCTGAGCATACTTGAGGCATTCTCGAACAATCCCATCAGTAGGCTCATTGCAACTTTCAGGCAGCGATAGATACTCCAGTGCTGGTAGCTTTGGAAGAACCATTAATATGGCTTCCAGTCCACCATTTCCCATCTTGTTGTTAGCCCCCAGATGCACTTTTTGAAGCTTTTGACAACCTTGGAGAACCTCGGCAAGAACAACTGCATCCGAATCGGTCAGGCTCATTTGACTCATGTCTAAGTTCTTCAGAGAGGGCATTTGCTTCAAAAGCTTCATGAACTTTACTGTGCATATGCCGAGATGGTTACTACTTGAATCCAAGTTCTCGATTGTGCTTTGATGATGTGTTTCCTGTGCTGGATCTTCTCCAGTAAGGAAACCGTCATCTGAACCTTCTGCCGTATCTGACGCATCTTTGCCATGGTTTTCAGGTACGCATTGCTTGATGTCAAGATGTCTTAGAGATGATGACTCGGAAGCCAACTGTACAATGGTTAGAAAGGCTTCTGGAGTCAACGAGTTTGGAGAGTACTCATAGCGACTAAGGGACAAGATCCGAAGATTAGCCATACGAGGGAGGTTTCTTGCAAGAATGACAACTTGATCTGAAGTCAGGCCAGTGTCGGTAAGTTTCAGCACCTCGAGATGATCGAGTTTTCCGAGCTGCTCTACGAGTCTCGAAAAACCATGACCGATTTCGTTCCTTGAAAGATCAACCTCTTGTAGTTGAGAAGCTTCCGAAAGAAGATCACAGACTCGATGGAAGTCTTCTACCTGAAGACCATCATCAATAAGCCTCAAGACTTGAAGGTTGGGGAACGACTTACCAAGGCAATATGCACGGGAACCCGTTTTGTAGTGCCTCACATCTAGCACTGCCAAAGATTGCCTTTGAAGGCCTTCCAAAGCCTCACTCCAAACCGGTGGGCTGTCGTTACCATGCTGAAAATGAAGAGCTATTTGGCAAAGCCTGCCTTGCATTTCAAGGAATTTCTTTAAATACCTTGGATTTACAGCAACCAGATCTAAGGCAAGCCTCTGAAGAGAAGTAAAACCGTAAGGCTGAGATATGCTTTTGAAAATAGCAGATATGTCTTGATTCCTGCTCGCAAAAGGGCCAGAAAGCGAAAGATTTTCAAGATGCATCTTGCCAAGCTCCTCGCCCAGATCAACCTGCCAACGTGGTTCTATGCCTTCGTTCTTACATCTACCAAACACTAACCCGACATCCGTTACATTCGCGCCACACTTCAAAATGCTCACGGTGATTGGAGCACTGTTTTCATTGACTGTGCTCAAAGTTACTTGCTTGATTTCTGCCAGAAATGACTGTTCTACGGAAGGTTTGGAGGCGCACTGGACTAGAAACCCAAAGGCTACTCTCAGATCTTCTGCACAGTCAAAGTTGAATTCAAGGCGGTGCTCGAACAGAGGTATGGCGATGCTGTATAATTTCTCGGACTGTGCTTCCAAATGCATCAGAAGCCAAAGCCGCTTGATCCGCCTCTCTCTTTTTGCCTTGATTGACAGGCTTTTGTAGATGATACTTTCTGGTACGTACTTACGCTCTTCCAACACCACTGACTCTGGCTCTTTCACGCTGAAAACTTCAGCAATGTGGATCAAAAGGGACCTTGCCGCTTTAACATTTGGGCGCTTCGCAGCTCCGCAACAAAACCGCAACACGTATTCAAGTGTGAAGGCATTTCCCTCGTGTATTTGACTGCAATAATGGTTGAAGGAGTCTTGGTCATCGGACTCGGCTAGACTGGCCCAATAAAACCCAGCAATCGCCTCTTGGAAGGTTTTATGAAGGAAGGTGACATGATCAACGGCCTGCAGTTTACTTCGCACTCTCTCTTGTGTCAGAAATCCAAGACTGCAAGCTTTGTGTACCTCCTGGGCATTCCCAAAATCTGACGTTTGAAACACTAATTTCTGACCAGGAAGCATTAGACCATCAAGTGCTGCTTTCCCCAGTGCCTGCACAAGCTCTATAAGCTCTTTCTTAAGTAGCTCTTCTTCCTGGCAAATATTCCCCGAATTCTGAAAGTGTCGTTTCAGTATGAAGAAGGCAGCTTCCTGAAACAATTCTGTCAACGTCTGCGGTAGGTTATATTCCTCTGACCAGATAAGACACATGAGTAGCAGCATCATTGGTGTTCTTGCCAAATTGTGGAGGCTCTCCGATTCTACCAAATGCCGATGAAGCCCGGCAGAATCCCTCGGGTCTTCGCTTTTAAAGAACCTTTGAATGTATTCCTTGACTCCACCGTTGGAGAAGCCATTGCACTTAATGCGAGTGAAGCCAGGATTAAACCCACATAACTTGTCAACCATGTGGGGACGTGTTGTGACAATGACTGTGCAACCACGCAGAATCGTATTGCTGATGATGTCAATGACTTCACCTTCAGCTGGCAGCTGGGAACATTCCTTGTCAAACTCATCAGCGCCATCCAAAAGTACCAGGACCTCCTCAGCATGCGACTTTAAGTAGTTTTTCAAAGATTCCCGACTCACCCTTGTATCTCTTGGAAGGATCTGATCGAATATTGCTTCAGTCAGATCGGAGATGCTCTTCAATTCTCGCAAACTTAGAGCAACACAAAGTTTGAACTTGGAAAGCGGCGATCCAGGCTTCTCCAGTGCCCAATCATTGGCAATTTTCGACACGATTGTTGTCTTGCCACTACCTGCAAGGCCAGAAAGTAGGATGAATCTGACTGGTTGGCCGTCAGGGGATTCCAGGCGTAGCATGTCCTCGTATGAGTCAATTTCATGATGAGGCGCCTTTTCACCTTTTACCTCCTTCTCAACGAGTCTTGGTTTCACGTAAATGTCGTTAATCTTGCTGACCTCTGATGGAAGCCATGGAAGCAAAGGAACCACGCCCATTGTGTCTTTGTAGTATCTGATGAACTCGGCACGGCAAACATCAACGTTAAAATCCACCAAATGTGTCACAGGACCTAGTTCTGTAACAAAAATGTAAATAACACTTCTCGATTACTTCATAAGTTTAAACTTCATTAATGTTAGGCCTCGTTCCTAATGTGTAACCCTATGGGTACGGTGGAGCGGCTTGGCTTTCTTTGAACAGGGGATTCATTATATAATATCTTCCCCTCTGTAGTTTCCATATTTTCGATGTTGCTTATCATAAAAGATCATATCTTTTATGATAATATTATTATGACGTCACATGGTTGCACTGGGATTATTGACAGAGGATGGTTCTGCCATTTTTAGTCTTGTACCAAATGTTTTGAAACGCGCATTACTTGCATCAATATGAATTCAAATCATGTTTTGTAATTGGCATTGTTACAGTAATACATGTAGATCATGTGATCAAAAGCTCAGAAGTAGGTAATTTGGGGAAACAATATTTGAAATAAATATGTATTAAAAGTAGTTATTAAATTGAAAGCAACTATTATTTCGGATATAGAAATTTTCAACAACAAAAAAGCGTGCAAAAAACGTTAATCTTTCGGTGGTGGTCGTATTGCTTTCCATTGTGTAGTCATTTGGCACATAACAGTATCTTTTTAATTTTTTTTTCTATTGACGAATTTCACAAGTCTGCACACTTCCGGGCTGAAAGCGAGACTCCCGAGTGCTAAACAAGCACAGTGCCATTCCACAAATCCATTCATATCATGCATGCTTACTTCACGCACGGCAAATGACGACGTAGCGCAGTCAGCATGACCAAGCGGTACCGGTTCATCACGACAAAGTTGCATGATGTTCAACTGTTTCAACTGGAATAATGACTCAAAAATATATACTTACCTGCATTAGATTGTTTTTGGACGGCTCGATTAGCGACTTTACAAAATTCAGAAGATTTTGCCGTATTGCACACAAATGAACGCGACATAGGTGATTTACTTTGCACTGAGTCTTCAAAGCGGAAGTATTTGGTCCGTTCAGGTATGATTCAATTTGAATAACGCTTACCATACAGTGTGAGTCAAAAAAACTATACACTTTTAAAATTAGCCATAGTTCTATTCTGTAGCAATATAGATAAGATATTTTCATATGTACTTCTAAAGTAACTCTTCCTGCTTCTTTTGGTGACATTTTTACTGGATTTATTTTTATGCATGGCTGCACAGGAGACAATAAAGGGGGTCGAGTGAAATCTGAGTTGCGCCAACTGGTCAGGGCTGGATAAGAAAGAGACAATTTCAATTGTCTAACAAAGAGACAAAAAAAAATTCATTAGTTTTTAAATTAAAATAAAAAGGCAATTAAATTCCACGGTGTCTTAGTCCTCAACATGGCCACCATCTCGTTCAATGCACAGCTGGGCTCGGCGCATCATTTCTGCAACAGCACGGCGAATCATCTTCCTGTCTTGTCTGAGAATGTCAATTTCACGTGTTATCCTTTCCTGGAGGTCATCCAGATTTGCTGGAGGAGTGGTGAAAACCCGAGCTTTCAGATATCCCCATAAAAAGTAGTCAAGAGGGGTCAGATCAGGAGATCTTGGGGGGGGGGGGCACTCCACCGGTTGATTCAAGGCAATGACCAGTTGGCGCAACTCTGGTTTCACCCGACCCCTTGTCTCCTGTGCATGCATGCATGAAAACTAATCCAGTAAAAATGTCACCAAAAGAAGCAGGAAGAGTTACTCTAAAAGTACATATGAAAATATCTTATCTATATTGCTACATAATAAAACTATGGCCAATTTTAAAAGTGTTTAGTTTTTTGGACTCACACTGTATATATATGTGACCACTGAATCGTAACAAAAAGTGTAGGCCATTAACAATTCCCAATAAGATTTCATGCCGATCCATTGCTACGGATCACGATGACATTGCCTTTGCCCCCATGATACATGGTTACAGAGGGTTTAAGTATTTAATATTAATGCTCATTCGTAGATGGTAAACGCCTTAATTTGTGGATTTAAATTCACTCTCCAACGTACCTGCAAAATATTCTACAAGGTCCTGTCTGCCAATTTTCACTAGGGAGTCGCAAAGTGCATCTACGGCGTTACAGCGTCCAATGTCCTTGTCCCACCGTTGCCACCAAGTCATCAGCATCTTGAATATCTGCTCCTCTGTCGTCGGGTTATCGATCTGAATTCGGTCAACTTCATCCCGTCTCACTCCCAAATGGGTAGCCAAAGACTTCCACTCGTTTCCGAGGTTTGCGGCCAACTGTCGCAATTTAATCTCATTCATACTGGATTGAAGCCAAATATTTCGCTTTTAAAAGGTAACGGTCCTTTCTTCTGTTGGGAAAAATAAACATTACAGGATAAATATTCTTAAAACTATCTAGATACCACAAAGCATCACCCACAATAACTGATACTGTGTAAGTTTTCGAAATTATAATAGTCGAAACTGTTATAACGCTGCAACTTCTTGTTTTGGATTTCAACAAAAGAAAACTAAAACATGAAACAAGCTAATCCTTTCTCCAAGGCGAAATTAAGAACTTAATTGAACTCATCATTTACGAGACCGGATTTTACACTTCAGACTTTCAGGTTTTTACTGCAACCGTGATGTCTTGCTTCACTCGCCTGCTAAACTGACCAAATGTAGCATAGAATAAATTGTCTGTACCTGAAACACAGATGGAATCTCACCTGGTTGTTAACGTTATCGGTGTCACCTGAACATCTCGGATCACTACTACTAGTACTACACAGCTGGAGAATCTGGCAATCTCTTCATTCCCCAACTAAGTGAAGACCTGCAGCGAGAGTAGGCCTATTTGTCCGCCATTCACAAACTGAATTCCTTCACGTACAGTCGTGCACATTGTACTTTGCACTTCTCCTTCCGTATGCAAATTTGGTGAGCTTACACACTTCCACAAAGAAACCTATGATGCATGCCATCAAACTCGGGGGGTTCTTTATGGGCCCTCCGGCATCATAGACTGCGTACACAATGACGGTCCAGCAAAAGGAATATCCTCACAGAAGGTTAGAGCTAGTACACGTTTGTAAATTCAGGACCGCAGCAGTTTGATCCCATGTGATGTTTTGATGGAAGGGCCAAGTTATAAAATTAACGAATTTTGTTCTTGTTCTTTTCCACCAGAAAAAAAAATGAAAATCGACAAAGGCGGACGGGGTAGCAATCAACGTGATGGCGCTTTTTGCTTAGCAGTAAATCAAACAACGGGCGATAAAAAGAAAATCTAGAATGTGCCAAAACTATCTTCCGGCAAATTACTAAACCCTTCATTGTAAACG
The DNA here is from genome assembly GCA_037893225.1 of Hippasteria phrygiana. Classification (NCBI taxonomy): domain Eukaryota; kingdom Metazoa; phylum Echinodermata; class Asteroidea; order Valvatida; family Goniasteridae; genus Hippasteria; species Hippasteria phrygiana. The sequence goes on along the minus strand of JAZGUH010000392.1, from coordinate 35,433 downwards.
TTCTTGATTATTGTTAAAGGTGTCTCTGCCTTATTATATGAAACAAAAATAGACACGTCTGCGTATCGTCTGCGTATCGTCTGCGTATCGTCTGCGTATCGTCTGCGTATCGTCTGCGTATCGTCTGCGTATCGTCTGCGTATCGTCTGCGTATCGTCTGCGTATCGTCTGCGTATCGTCTGCGTATCGTCTGCGTATCGTCTGCGTATCGTCTGCGTATCGTCTGCGTATCGTCTGCGTATCGTCTGCGTATCGTCTGCGTATCGTCTGCGTATCGTCTGCGTATCGTCTGCGTATCGTCTGCGTATATTTTTCCTATTATAAGGGTTATCTGGATATCGAAGTAAGATCTTATTAATTTGTAACTGTTCATGATTTAAAATACACTGTCGGGTTTGCCACGGTGATCGGGCTGATCCCCGATCACCTGATGCTTTTGTACGGGTTATGTGATCGGGCTGACATTTTTCAAAATCGCCTGAAATTGATTCTATCTAGGGACATTTAGGAATAACCAAAAACATTTAACGGAGCAATAAAAACTATAATCTCCTGGTTCTCCTACTCCCGCTCCCGTTGCTCAAGTGCCGCTCCTGTGTCTCCTGCTTCCGCTCCTGTTGTTAAAGTTTCTGCTGCCACTCGTGTTGCTGCCGCTGCACCCGCGGCTGCAAAGGGTATACCTATACCCTTTGCCATTTTTCGTGATTTTGGTCCAAAATGAAATTGTCAAAATTCGCCTGAAATTGGTTCTATCTAGCAATGACAAAAACCTTTTTATACAGTAATAAAAGCATATATTGCAGAAATATTGCAATTTTTAAAGTAGTTTTCGAGAAGAAAAAAAATAATAATAATAATAATTATCCAAAAAATATCCAAGACATATATGTATTAAATTACACGGCTGAAGTCTCCATCGTCTCTGCTACAGTTTTCCGAGCAACTGACTTTTTTGGGGTACCCCTTGCCATTTTTGTCGATTTTGGCCCCAAAATTACATTTTCTAAAATCGGCTAAAATTGATTCAGAGACTAGGAAGATCAGAAACCTATAATTATAGATAGATGGAGCAATAAAAGCACATTTTATTTCAGGAGTATTCCCTGCTGCTCCTACTCCCGCTCCCGTTGCTCCCGTACTTCCGCTCCTGTTAGTTATACTCCCGCTCCTGTTGCTACTACACCCGCCATTTTCTTGATTTTGGTCCAAAACGAAATTGTCCTCGTACCCTTGTGCTGTTGCCATGGTTACAAAATTTAAAATTGTTAAAATGTGTAGACCTGTACCAACCTGTGCTAATCTATACAAGACAAACGTTCACGGAAATGTTTGTTCAACAAAAGCTCCCACGGCATCGGCTCCCGCGCCGCCAAACCTGTGCTGGACTGTGTGACAATCGAATCACCAGAGTACGACAATCTCCGCCAAGTTTCCCCGGCCGTAAAGACTAGGGCCTCGTGAGCTATTTGTTTTATTATTATCATCATCACGGCCTTTTTTATTTTTTATCTCAATCAAATCACCTGACAAGGTCTCCTCACTAGTACCAATATAATATATCATATTCAGCCCCGTTAAGATTTTCGATATATTATATTTCCATCATTCCGAAACTTTTTAGTTCATTCCCCTCCATGGCCCTACCAAATAATCTAAATAGCACGGACCTGCTGTACCTATATCTTCATACTAACACTCGGGCGGTAGTAGTCAGGGGGTTGGACTATGCATAATGCAATTATTTATGTATTCATAATGCGCGCTGCAACATTAGGCTAAGCAGGTGCGTGCGCACAACACGGCTTCTAAGTTTGTCGTGATAACGCCCTCTCGCGGCGGCCGGTTATCGCGTATATACGTAACAACGTCTTGAACCAAGACTAGGCTATACTTTGTTGCTGGTACGAGTGAGAAGTACAGGAAACAGCCGTCAATCATCGTACGATTGTGCACGTGTGCTCTCAACCATGGAGGAATACCTTCCTCTACGTCTCAACCAACCTTGCCCAGCATCATCCATGCTAGTCTTGGTTCAAGACGACGGTGATCGATAATGGATCGTGTAACGTCGCGTTTATTGTTCCATGCAGTGCGCCCTCTGAAGGTACGGTACGATTATACCAACTCATGGCCGAGTTCGGGCGGTCTGTTCTTAACACGAGTTTCCCGTTCTTGCGCCCGAACGGCGGGAACGCGACCCGTGAACATTGCACTCGGAACAAGATCACACACCACGTACCATGTACCAGTCGGGAGTTTACAAGAACATGACGTAATTTGACGCGACGTATAAGACGACCAAAGATGGCGGATGATTTGACGAAGCGTGAAAGTCGGCGTATAAATGTTGCCTAAAATTTCCTTCCAAACGTTTTGAAAACTAAAGCTTTTTCGGAACAAACTAGGGGAAAATGCAGTTTTATGCAGGGAGTCTAAATATTGTGCCTCCGTTAAATTATCTTGCGTCTGAAATTCAGGTTTTTGAAATGAATGCTTAAACATTTTGCGTGGTTACCAGCGATAGATGGCGCTCTTGGCCATCAGACGTTCTTTGGCGTTCGAGTAGCCGGAACACGAACGAAGACACGAGTTGTTCTTGAGCAAACAAGAACAGCTCGCCCGAACTCGGCCAATGAGTGCGAGCCACTGATCAGTCAGTGCAGTGGTGCGAGTAGACTGGTTCCCGGTCCCTACATTGTCCTTCGGACCGGGAACCAGTCTATTCGAGCCCATCGAGTTGGTCTTATCGTACCGTCAGAGGGTCCATTATCGATCACTGTCGTCTTGAAACAAGACTACATCCATGCACGCTCCATTACGAGACTAGACAGGCACCACAGCTCCCATTTTTTAGCTTGATAAGAAGATACACCGGTATGTTGTTACCCTCTCTTCTGTTTAAATACACCTTCGTGGGGACAATTTCAATTTATGCAACTTACATTTCTTTTCAGTGCTTACGGAATACAATTTCAATTTTCCTACTAAGAAAAAAATTCACTTGAAAAGTAGGCAGAGGAAGGATATATAGGTTGGACAATGTCTTCATTTCAGACGAGTTCGATAATTCAAAGGTCAGCTGCACGCCTCGTCGTATAGGCATTTTACGCTGTTTTAGTACAGCTGACCTGTGACCTTTTACCCACATTGCATTACAAAAGTCAATTATCGAACTCGCTTATTGCATTGGGGTCATGCTAATTAGCGTCAACAAGCGTCAACAAGCGTCAACAAGCGTCAACAAGCGTCAACAAGCGTCAACAAGCGTCAACAAGCGTCAACAAGCGTCAACAAGCGTCAACAAGCGTCAACAACTTATAAAAGCACTGTTAAGCTTAAACATGTTATTCACAATATTTAGTGGGCTCCTATGATTATTTAAAAGTCATTAGTATTTAAAAGTATCTTAAAATGTGTGATTTCTAAGCGAAAAAGTACGACATCAACGGTGCTTTTTCCCGGCAGCCATCTTGTTTTTCTGGGACATGGTGCAATCGCGCATGCGCAAAAGGAAAACAAAGATGGCGGCGCCCATTCATCGTAATTTTGTCGTCGTAAAATTTTGTTTTTATGTGGGATTGTGAACGAGAATTAGCCCAATTTCTTACATAATACGAGATGCGAGAGTTTGTTGAATACAACAAGTATAGCTTTTGTGAAGCTTAAATGTGCATTTTGAGCTTGTTGACGCTTTGTTGACGCTGATCGGGTTTGTTGACGCTTGTTGACGCTAAATAGCAAGACCGATTGCACTACGACTGACGCGAAGGGAGTCCATATATACTGGGTTAGCCTACAACGTATTTTCTTCCTGGTGTTTTTGTGTCCCGCCCTAACCCTACTACTGGTACTAGAAAAAGAAATTACAATAATGTATTTTTTTTTTTCTAGTAGTAGGGTTAAGGTCCCGACTTAACCCTCTTACTTGGGAAAAAATTACGATAGCGTATATTTCCTAGTACTATATTAGTAGTAAGGTTTCAAAAAGTTCAGACCGTAGGTTTTTCAACTGTTCAAGATACAAACAAAGGAATTGACATGGTGGACAAGAGAATTGAACAAGTTTACAGTGGTTTTAATAATTTGAGTAAGCTTGTAAGTTGTATTTTATATCGGTTTACATTGTTTTTTTACTTTATTTCCACTAACTTGAGTAAAAGTGGTAACAAAAAACATGCCATGCTCATGCAGGCATAAGGCGAAATAAAAAAAGAAACATGTTTCGCGTCCCCGCCCGCTTCCTTTTTGGAGGACGCCTGGATTTTTGTTATTTTTTACCACAGAAATTTTTTTTTTTAAATGTGACCCACTCTGCAAAAAGGGCAATTTTGTTGCAAAATTTGAAAATAGTGGTTTATATACAGATGGAAAGGCCATTTTATAAGCTTTCATATGGTATATGTCTGAGGCCTGTAGCATTTTGCATTCGCGAGATATTTTGAAATTTGCATGTTTGTTTTCAGGAATTACTTGAAATGACTTAAGAAGAAACAAGCCATTTAAAAAGCAAAAAGCAAAGCAATAGATTGAAGCACTCGACACAAACACATTCTTTTTCCAACTTTATTCACTGAAATCAAAGATTTTCGTTATGAACTGGGATAATATATGTATCAAAGATGCAAAAAAATCCCTCCCTTAAAAATCACTTGTTTAAAGAATTATTCACCCTCTTCACATAAAACGACCCATTACGCGTAAAAGCATACAGCGACTTATGTGCCCTTTTTGCAGAGCGGGTCACAAATGTCAACCACTCAATCGGAAAATAAATACTTGCGAGTCGGAAGTTCTTTTTTGTTTTTTTTGCTGATATGGTGCTACAAACATACTAAAAAACACTTGAAATATGTTCAGTTCTCTTGTCCAACATGTCTCTTTCATTTTTAATGCGTCTGAACAGGAAAACGCCAACGGTTGCCAGAATTTTGTTTTAATGACGGCCATCTTGAAAATAAAAAGCCCCTCTTCTTTTTTTTGAAAACCCGGACGTGAAACATGTTTTGTTTTTTTACTCGGCCAAAATTTGAATTTAGCAAATTTTCACTAAAACCCTGCCCCTTATCTACGGCATACCTGTTGGTTTGAAATGTCACTAACTAGTTTGGCAATTCCAATAACCTAAAAGTGGATTTTTGTTCCCTTAGGAACAATGCCCTACACTATCAAAGGTAGAGTTCGGGTAAGCAGAAAATGATGTCCTTATTTTTAATCTTTAAGACAATTATTGAAGACAATAAATGGTTGACTGCATGTTGTGACCAATGCAGGTTGGGTAAATACATTTTTAGCGAAGTAATTGGTGGCACTGCTAGGCCCACCCCCCCCCCCCCCCCCCTGTAAATTTCTCAAACGGACAAAATAATAGTATTAGAAAAAAATAGACAAATACTGTGATGAGCCCCCCCCCCCCCCCCCCCCCCCCCCCCCCCCACTAACATCCATCCTCCCACTGGGCCATATTTTCAGGCTGAATTCCATTCTCCATTGACTTGTTACACCACTTTACCATCCCATTCCCTAATTTTGCTCACTACATGTGCATGTTGGCATGATTTTTTTTCAGCCCACACGTCCATGCAGTCAGTGATTTTTAGGCTATGGGAACTGCCATTAAAAACTGCGCCTCATATATTTGTGTACACCATTGGAAAGAGGAACACTCTCAATACCCCTTGAACCCGGCTGACATCTATAGTCGTCTATAGAAAATGCCACCTGCCTATACATGTACATGTTCAGGCATTCTCTGCATTTTTAATCTATTGTTGGTTTATTGTGTGTATTACGCTTGGCTGCACAAGCCGACATGGCATCCCGATGCCCCATTATAACACCCGTATCAAGGGGTTGTAAGGAAGTAAACATAATTCTACATTAAAACTGGTATACAATTTTGAGTTAAAAGAAAGCCTGTGTATTTAAGGATAAAAATTGTAGTTTTAGCACAATTTATCACCAATTTATCACCATATATGCTTCCCGGCCCCCTGCCCATGTCCTTCCTCAGCCCCCTGCCCTTCCCTAGCTTCCCCATTCCAGTTTCCCCACCCTCCCTGTTGCCTTACCTTCCCCATCCTCAGTCCCCACCCTTTTCCTAACTCCTTGCCACTTTTCGAACCCCTTCCTACGCTTTCTTCCACTACTTCGTACTTTGTCCTCACCCTTCCCCCATCTCTTAATTACATGTACCCTCCTTCGTATCCCTTCCCCCCCCCCTCATCTCCATCCTAATAACTCCACCAAATCCAATCTCTACTCCCACCCTCCTCATCAAATCTCCAACCCCTTTCACCTTCTCCAATCACACACACTTGAATTGTTTGATTTTCTTTTCATTGTTTTCATTTTAGGACCTGAACATGTTTTTGAGACAAGATCACAGCAAAACCCGACAAGATGGAGGACCCGATGGAAGTCAAATGCCATTTAAAAGCATCTCGTCATGGCAACCGCACATAAGCTGATGAAACCCTTCATAATTTGACCAATGTGTGTTGACTGCCCCGATGATGAACATTTGCCTCAGTGACATGTTTCTCCAGTCCAATCGTCTTAGTGGCTGATGTCAATCCTGATTCATGACGCTGCAGTGGTAAGTGCATACATTTAGCTTCTGTATTTTGGTTTTACTTGTGGAGCATTTTCTACATTTTGTTTCTTGAGGTTTATCTTCCCTCGCTAAATCTCCAATCTTCTCCGGTTTTCTCAATTTTGTTTTTTCTTCCTAATGCCATCAATTGCAATAATTGCAAAAGTTGTGACTTGCGGAAGACTACCGGAAAACACCGAAAAACACAATCCATACCGGAAAACACCAAAATGTCACTTTGTTAGCATATCCCCGTAATTTTGTAAGGTCGATCGCGTATTATTCAGCAAAGTCGTTTGCATTCATTACTAGTCGGTTACATGTATTTGGCAAAGTTGTGTCTATCACCCCAAACTTAAACAGTTAATGATATTCGAAGTCTAGAATGTAATATCATCGGGCCACCAGAACGCACAGACTGCACATCGGTTGCATCGACCATATACCATTGATGTTCACTTTTTTCCAAAACAGACATCCTGTCAGATCTTCCATACTGTTTGAATTTCTTTGAATCTTCCATACTCTTTGAATTGCCTTCTGCAACCAGGATTCCCTGGCTAGCCCTCCCACATTCTCTGTCTTCTTCCAGGGCAGTTGTCTCTTAATTTTGACTGCCACACATTTCTTGAAGCCATCTTGGCAAACCCCTTCAGTCTTCAGTGACAGATATCAAGCCTCAATCGGATACTGTTTATAACCTCTTGAGTACGGTTATCGCAGTGAGGCACCGGGGTGCCGGAGCGGCCTGTGCAGCCAAGCGAAACGGCCACAATGTGCTTGTGGAGTCAAGCATAACATAATTCAACAATGGATTAAAACTGCACAAATAGCGGCAAATGGCGTCATCAGGCCTGGTGCCACTTTTTTTTTTTTGCCATTTGGCGTCATCCATATGCAAGGGGTTAACTTCTGGACAGTCAGTGCAGTTCAGCAGAAGTCAGGATCAACCCTGTTTTCCCTTCATTCTTCCTACTTCCACCTGCATTAAAGGAACCATACAGCATTTAGCATAGCATCGTGGGGAGGAACACAGTCAAGAAAACCCCCAAATCACCCATCTTGAGGATTGGAAATGTGAAAACTTTATGCACATTGAAGAGAATGGACCTACATGCATACTTAGGCCACAGGCTCAGATCAACCATTTGTATTAGTATGAAATCGGCAAACTCATTTTACCTGGCACTCAAACTACAAAAAAATTGAAATATGAATACAAGAAGAATGTTGTGATAGGCCTTGCGCTATTTTTACACTTGACTTGTTCCTGAGCTAGTTCACTGTACATTTCTTTAGCCTGTATGAAGTTTCACTAGCCTGCTATTTTAAGGTGAACATTGTTTTTGTTAGGTAAAACAAGGAACTCCTTGTCAAAAGACCATAAGAACAGCACTAAATCACGAAGCGTTATCAATAGGCACAACAAATGAAAAAACCCAAACGGCATCATCCCATCTGGATAACTGTTCATGTTTAAGGGGATGGTATCTCCTTTTGGCTTTATTCACTTCTTGAAAATGAAAACATCATATTGTAACGATTCAGGCCCGCTTGCTAGAAATGTGCAAGTATGGGCTTACACCTTGTCATACAGCTAGGTCCCAGTTATTGTGCCGGAAGCTTGGTACTGATAATGTTAAAAACGAGTGAGATTGTTCAAGGGGATATGTGTCAAGAACATGAGACTAATAAATAATCGGGTCTTGAGAAGAAGGGTTACTCTCAACCAATAAACAACACGGTCTGTGTACATTTATTATTCAGCAATAATTATCTGGAATAAACTTGAACAGCGCCCTCTGCATGAATATGTACATTAGACTGGTTTCAGTCCCTCTCACAATGGTAATCCGGTGTTTAAAAGATTGTTGTCGTATGAGACTGAAGAAAATGGTAGCGTATGGTAGCTCTGAGCGCATATCTTTCGATGGCTCTACACATTCGAGCAGTTAGAGTGCCTTTTATATAACTATGTCCCGCCCAGGGACTAGTCTAGTCAAACGGCTCCGGTTTATACACGCAAACTAATTACGTGTTATTTTCCCGGGCCGCATGAGCCCAAATTAAGCGCAAGAACAGTGCACATCCGCCTTGAGCAAGCGAATGCTGGGCTATCTTGAATGGTCTTGAGGTCTTGAGATCTTGCGCGGTCCACTCCAGGAACGGAACGGAACAGAACCCAAATAATGGAAAATCAGCAGAATTTATACACACAGTGCGGACGCGCAGAATGCTCGCGCGGTGCATGAGCGCTACACTCGTTTCTCATACAACAACACTGATTGGTTAAATAATACAACAGTCCTACGGTAGCTTGTAACACTGCAGCAGTACATGTAACTGACTCGAAGTTGTGCCGTGTGCTAGCGTACGCGTACAGTTACGCTCGTTCAGTAAACCAGTCCTGCAACAGCAATATCACATTACAACATGGACTGGAGTCAGCGTATGCACAGCTGAGAGTTTAGCACCGAGGGATTTATGTCTGAAATGAAAGATAAACAAAGTTATATTTAAACAATTGGATTTAGTAAATGCAGGCAAAAGGTCAGTCCTATCATGGAGGAATCCTTCCTCCATGGTCCTATCCACTTCTTATAAATTCCTGAACTTCACTAATCAAGCTGAAATAATACAATCTTACTAAAGCATCCTGGCGATTTTCGCCACAATATCATAGTTCTATTACATGTAAGTTACTGATTTTTTTTACCAGCCCACTGGGAAACCTAAGAAGCAAGTTTGACAAATGGACACAAAAAGTATAAAATCAAAAACTTTTGCCAAGATTGGCATCAACCCATTGGCACGTTTATTTTAGGCATGGTATCTCCTTTTCAGTTTTATTCACTTATTGGAAATTATCAAAATATCATATCGTAGTTACAATACAGGTACGTTTCTGATTTTTTACTAGCCCACTGGGCAACCTAAGAAACAAGTTTCACTTGCCCTCAGCAATTCTGGTTAGTGTTTGTAAGTGAGGTAAGTGACTAAGTCGAGCCCTGTGTCAAGTTCCCTGTTGTCAGAGTCTCAAATCACGGTTTACATTGTTTGCAAAGTGGGATTACATTCATCCTGTTCACATTTCCGAAAAACCTTTTGGTTATTTCCAGCATTTGTTAGGGCTGATTTCTAACGGCTGATTATACTAACTTTTTCGCGCACTCAATTGAATTTTAACCCAGACTTTTTAAAATTGTAGTCATCATACCACGGTATATCACAAAAAAGACAGGAAAATCTTGTCTACATATTAAGGCCTAAAAGTAGGCCAACATTGTACTGAAAAAAGCCTGAAGTCAAACTTTTGACAGAAAACTGACATCCCAGTGCAACTCTACAAAAATCTTTTAAAAACATAGTGGTACATTACAGTTCTCTAAAAATACCAAATGTTTGTACATGCAGAGAAGATAGAGGACAGGCACTTAACACAAATAACTGTATGGTTATATAGGCATTAAAAAATGAGCTCAATTGAGAAGATGTGGTGAAATCAGCCGTTAGACGTGTAAAAATCTTTAAAAAACAAAGGCCACCACGAGGCCACCACGAGACCAATTTAAAATGCACTTTGCACCTTCTCGTACCTGAAAAAATCTTGCAGTTGCAAATCGAAATCCTGCGAGAACACGTACCACCGTTAACGTTCCATTCACAAACATTCTTCATCATTCTACTGTACTGACATACCTGACTAGTACGTTCGATTTGGCTACGGCTGGCTTTGACAAGAAGTACAAAATTACCTCATGCGTTTGTATGATCATGCATACGCATACATGGATGACTGGCCGTAGAGCCACATAATTATTATTGCCACATAATTATTATTGCCACATAATTATTATTGCCACTCCATGATTACCCGAAAGATGCATATTGAATGCATGATTGGTTGGAAGGGCACCGGTTCCCCGTAGTCACATATTGCGTGGTCCGGTATTAACTAGACGCGTGTCGTATGCACTGTTGGTCGATCTCGAACTTGACTAGCAAGGCACCATTCTAGGATAGTGTACGTACGTTGACGTGTGGGAAGCATGCGTATCTGATTGTCGCTTTTTCTTGTTCATCGATACGCACATACAGTTGAATCATGTCTGCCAATTCAGCAATCACTAGTATGCATATGTTGGGCGCGATCGGTTGATGTGCGCGATCGGTTGATCATGCTGCGCTATCAGTTGATTCTGACGGATATCTTGGACTTTAAAAAAAAAAACTTCAGAGCTGTGAATTAGAAAGAAAATGTATTCTTCTGGTGGCAGCGCGATCGGCCCATAGCATCACGATCGACCGATCAATAAAATCACCCTGGGTTCCAAGATGGCATGACATATTCTTGAGACCGAGGGCCAAGGGCACCTCTGTAAATGTTTTTCCTGAGAAATAAAATACAATTTGAAGGAAATAGTATTTAAAATTGTCACTTTTATTGCAGCTTTACATGAAAAGTGCCGAAGTGCACTGCATGCACTGTGAATGTTGTGAAATTCAAATTAGACCGAAAAATAAAAACTTTATTGAGGAATACAAAGTAAAAACCAACAATGATGAAGTACACTCCAAGACCATTCCTTTCAAACTAAACACAGCTCTATGCATGGTCATACCCCATACCCGAGCTTAACTCCCACAGTTTTAGATAACATACAAAGATGATTAACATGCCTCTATTTACAAGTCTGGTCTCGGTCTTGGTATCGGACTGTCAGTCTCGGTCTTGGTCTCGGACTGCCTGGTCTTGACTACAACACTGCCTTACACAGGGCTAACCCGAGTCGACCCAGGTGAGCTACTCAAATGCGCCCCATAATGCAGACTTGTGTGACTCAGACTTGAGTCTGACTCAAGTCCCGTTTTCCATTACTTGGACTCGGACTCGAGTCGTGACAAATGAATCGGACTTGGACTCGACCCTGTGGACTTGGACCCGTGGACTAGATCTGCATGACTCGGGGGAAGGGACTCGGACTTTGGTGACTCGAATACAAGTCTGCTATAATGTAACCTATAACACTCCAAATTCTCTCTTTTCCCCTCATCACTACAGGTGATTCATCGGGTGACTGTGGTTGGGCTGGTGCTGTTAACCCCCAATTCAAGGTTTCACCACAAAATTGCAAAGGTATGGTGAAATCGGTCATTAGCTGCATTTAAACTCCACCCGTGATGTCACCCTATTGTCCTAGCGATCCATTATTTTGCACGAATGGAACATTGGAGGTGATACCTCTTCGGTTTTTTTGGAAGGTAACACCCTCTATCACTCCATTCATAAAATAATGGAGTGAAAAACTGAATGACACAATTACTTTGCACATTTAAGTAGGGGTAGTGAACTTAAAAAAAAAAGGTTTTATTTGTTTAAGAGATTGCTTTCATTGTAAAGCCCACCAAAAAAGAAAACAAATGATGATAAAATGGCCCCAATTGACCAGTGCAATCCAAAGTTATGGCTAAATATATGTCGCTCAAAATGATACTATTTTCTATAGGAAATGTTTACGAAAATAGTAAATTTTTGTGAAACTGAATAAAAAGGCATATTTAAACATCTGTCAAAGTGTAAATAAACGCTTTAGTAACCTTTAACTTGTTTTTTCGTATTGTTTTCCAGAAATACTATTGGTTCCAGTTGGTTTTGACTTTGTAAAAATCATTATGTGCAATAATATAGACGTAAAAAATGTAATTTTACACAAAAAATGACCAACGGCAAGGTTGACAAATGACAAAGTCCGACCTAAAAGACACTAAAACAAAACGCACCATCTAATACAAATAGAATAGTCCATCAAGCTATATGCGTGTGGGAGTGGGTATGATCCATTTTTTTACTACAGGGTAGAAAATTAAAATCCCACAATGTTAAATTTATCAGGAAAATGATAGTTCCATTTCATAATACATCAGGTATGACCTTGATTTGAAAGGGATTTTGCTGTATACTGGGACAACCGCATGAATTCGAATTTTTTTTCGAATGTCGTCAAGCCCGTCGACATCACATAGATAGGCACACAAAATTGCGTTGTGCAGCAAACCGCAGTCATGACAGTGCCGAGCCAAAAAACGGCAGTTTATTTCAGCAAAAAAAACCTAAATGCACCACCTTTTTACCTTATTCATTATCTTGTAAGATCATTCTCACACGAACAGTAGTATTTTTATGTCTACATTAACGATCAGCTGGTGAACAATCAAGCTTGACAATCGATCTGTTGACACACGTGTTGGCAAAAGGCACCATGATGAAAATCCATAGCGACACAAATGTGTCTATAACTATAAAGTCTATAAATTGGATTTTGACAGTTTAAAAGAAGCAAATTCAAGTTTTGATATTACTAATTAAAATTGTAAAGGTTCCGTCATTATTATCAATTTATTTCTTAAAGAAAAAGTATTGGGAAAAAAAATAAAAGAATTGTAACTTCGCAACGCGTGGGCCGATAATTATGGAACGAGGATGGTTGAATGCACTTTTTCATCAGCTTTCGACTTATGTTTGGTTTCTTGACGTCTGCAATGCGATACTACTGTCGAGACCGAGTTAAAACACAGTCACCAGGGGAGAAGATTCCTGCCATCGATCTTGCACGCAGGACCGAAATGTCAGGTCTCCGCACGCGCACGGGGCCGTGTACGGCCCGGCCATGAACGTAACATGTGCGCGCCACGTTTGTCGTACTACTTGGAGATAAAATGAGACTTTTCAAACAGCAAAAACAAGTGTAATTTCAACGTAAATGCCAATCAAAATGGGAAAATATGTAAGTTTATTGCATGGTAAAACTATCTTCCCAAATTACGAGGAATATTTTAAAATTTTTACTTTTAAATAAATGAAAAATCCAACTGCTTAAAACTAAAAATCATTGGGCGACGCTGTTAACGTGTTTGTTGCGGGCGTTCATTTTGTACACAAAGTGATCACCAGTTGCAACCAGCGTGTGCGTGAGCCCTAATTTAAGACTTAAATAAAAATGTGTCAAATTGAAATTAGTCATTGGCTTTTCCGACAATCAGTCGGAAAAGGCTTTGTTTTTGTTCAGATTCTTTATTTTCTTTTTCCGCTTCTTCTTCTTCTTATTTTAGATCTATCCCAAATCCCACAGACTTTGCACATGAATTTTGTGTGCGGCATTTTGGTCATTAAACAATCTCTGATCTTAATCAAAATTAACAATAAGCATAGACCGTAATCTGAAATTGTGCGCCAAAGCGTGACATCACGATGACGTCATCACGTGTCACGTGACGTCATCTTAAAGGTGCATATTTCAAGGGCCCATATAAACCGTATGTCCGATTGCTTTACAACCAGGTATGTTGGTAGACCAGCACGTGTCAAAGAAAAAAAATTGAGGTGACGTCATGATGACGTCATCATACGATTTTATAGTAATTTGAACCTTAAAGTTTCTTAAAGCCATATCTCATCAACAGAACATGCTAAATTCAAAATTCTTTTTGTAATAGCTTTGTTAGCTCCTATATTCTTTCATATCATTGTGAAAAATGTGTGACGTCATCATGACGTCATAAAAAATGTGCTTTTTTGAAACCCATATAAGGGTAGATCCGATCATCATAAAAATTGGTGGGTAGCTAGATAGTGCCACTAGCATGTAAAATCGGAAGTGATGTCATGATGACATCATCGGCCAATTTTCTACGAATGTTTTAATGTTTCAAATTTCATTGTACTCTCAAAATTTGATCAGATTGCCTCCAATCTTGACATAGGCCAATACCACGTTGCAATAATTGTTTTGACAAGTAACATTGTGATGACGTCATCACGGGTCACGTGACGTCATCTTAATGGTGCATTTTTGAATGGTCTATATGTAGAGAACCGTTGGTCTGATTGAGTTCAAACTTGATATCTAGCTAAGATTATCTAGCTGGCCAGCAGGTATTGTAGATACAAATTTAAGTGATGTCATGATGACGTCATCCTACGATTTTTATAATAATGTCGTAGCTTTTTTACCTTTGAAGCCATATCTCATCAACAGAACATGCTGAATTCAAAATTCTTTTTCTATTATGTTTGTTAGCTCTTATATTCTTTCATATTATTGTGAAAAATGTGTTATTTTGAAAAACAAGAGGGTAGGTCCGAACATCATGAAAATTGGTGGATAGGTAGATAGTGCCACAAACATGCAAAATCCGAGGTGACGTCATCATGACGTCATCTCTATTTTTATAAATTATTTTTAAAAATTATATTTTGTTATAATTGCAAAATCTCGTTAAACAACATGATGAATTAACTTTTATTTTAACTTTACAATTACAAGGTAGATTTTGGTGAGAATTGGAAAACCCCGGAAAAGCCATGTGTTTTGTCTAGTGACAGACACATCTCTAGTTTTCTTATAGTTTTTGTACAATATTTGATGACTGTGAGCTACATGTACATGTATGGCAACTTCCAGTTGAAATCAGATAACTGTTATTCGGTTTGAATAAAATTAGGATAACCAGGTTTTGAAATCTCCAATTTCTCCCACCACTACATGTAGCTTTTAGAACAAGACATGAATTTGATCCAACAGCCTCTTGCTTTACTATTGTAAGCACAGGTCTGTGTCCTTGCAGAGCCAGATCCCCATATATTCCCCTAATAGTTAGGTCTGTGTCCCTGCAGGGCCAAATCCCCCTATTAGCATCCCCTCTGGACAAATTAATTGTACTTTAATGTTTCTTTATGGGTCACCCAGTCCACCTTCCCAGACTCTGACCGCGTTCCCACTCGAATTGGGAAAAGGTGGATCAAGATCCGGCATTTTGGTGTGACCGTTGTCTAACCGCAACGAAACCGCAAGTTGCGTTCCCACTTATGCTTGATCCACCTTTTCGAACGGAAGTGTCGAGTCCGAAAGGTCACCGAGTTCGGTATTACGCATGCGCTTGCTTGCTGAGCGCGCGCTGTGTGGCTGCGTTGCATGCTGGGACGGGTCAAATACATGTGCGATGTTTTGATGTTCGAAGTTTCAACATGGAGGAAGAAATCCAAATGCTTCTCGGTCTGATTTTGCCCATGGATGCGGAGAGCAGTCCAAACTTAATCGTAATATTATAAGTACTGGCTCGAATCGGATCGTAAAACGTATTTTCTTCAAACTTTGCTACGGTTGTTGTTCTATGACACGCTGCAGGCTATACACTAACACGGAATTATTTGTGGATGGAAAAATAAGTAAAATTACACGAATGAAAAAGGTTTAGAAGCGGACGACTTTCCAGTACGGAACGAAAGGAATACACATGTACGCTGATGGATGCATGCACGCTTGCATCGCGCACGCGTGGTGACACATTTTGTATACAGCCCGTAGTTCAGTAGTTGTTTATTGTGCATGTCGTGCACGTGGGAAATTTTCACATGAGCTACACGCCTAAACGTATTTCTTCGTTCATCAGACCGCAAACTGTTCGCGCCACTCGTGCACCAGCCGGATGTTGACAGGTCAAATTGCCGGATCAGATCCACCTTTTGCGTTCCCACTTGATCGTGATCCACCAATTGCAGGATCTGATCCACCAATTGGGGGATCTGTATCCTGGTCTTTAGGTGGATCAAGAAAGGTGGATCAGATCCTGATCCACCTTATAACGGTTAGCGTTCCCACTAACACAATTGCAGGATCTGATCCACCAATTGGGGGATCTGATCCGGCAATTTGCCAAAAGGTGGATCAGATCCCCCAATTGGTGGATCTAGTGGGAACGGGGTCTCTGTCTACATTTTATTGACAGGAGACCTTGTGGCCAAAAGGCCATCCCCAGTGGTCACCCTCAGATGTTTTATACATTACCCCAAGCCTTTGTCTATTATCTAATACACACTTTCCCCAAATGTCTTTAGACCTTCCTTGGAACCCGACCAGTCAACTTCTACTGGCCTGCCGACAGTTTTAGTCTGTGTTTCCGAAATACAACACAGGTACTGAGACCTGATTAATGTTGCCAGTATCTGATTTGTAGCTGTACTCCTTGTCTCTACATTCATCTCTCTTCCTCTACTATAACCGACCCATGGGCTGGTGAAATATCCCCTAGCAAAGTCGAGTGTTACACTATCTTGATCATCTAGAATGACTCCAAGTCGGTACTTCATGTACCCTACACTACTTGGGGATGAGGCATTGTTGAAACTGTTGTCCATTATTATTACCACACGGTTACAGCTGAAACTGCAGGGGCGTCTGGTGCGTTTAACTGTGTGTTCGGTATATAAACCATATCAAATTATGATGACATGGCAGCCATGTTGTGGGACACCAGCACACAATAGCAGCATGTACCACAAGCAAAATACATTGTACATCATAGGAAACACCTGGTGTTGTATGACTAATAATTCAGGCTGAGATGCAGGGCTTGACCTTAGTGGTCGCCCGGTCGCCAAATGCATGTAAAAACAGTGGCGGGCGAGTCAAAACCCTACCCTTTGTAGTCCTCCGGGCGAGTCAAATTTTGTTTAAATAAAGTGTAGTAAAAAAGGTTGCTATTTTGTTACATGTGTACCATTGTCCTGCTGATAACATTATCTCGCCGCCGAGAAAGGGATTATTTTTTGTTTTCAGAGCACTTCTTGTCGGCATAGATCAAATAAACATTGTCTTGGCCGCAAGATTAGTCGTAAAGAAAGTGGTGCCCAGTGGCTTCAAATTATTTTGAGTTGTCTAACACATCATAACATTTATGTATAAAGAAAATAATAAGGAAACGCCTTGCGATTTGCTAAAGATTACATGTAGGTAGTTAATTGTTCCAAGTTTTTCGACTGGGAAAGACGTACAACAAATTTATCTTGCTTTTTTTTTATTTTAAAACATGTGTTTTCAAAACAAATACCCAAAAAAAGTGATTAGAGCTGTTCATTTTCCAATAATGTACTATAGGTTTTATCATTTTGTTATGCAGTTTGACAGAATTTGTATGGTTTTTGTATTGTTTGTGAGAAGCTTGTTTTATTGCTTATATCCATAGTTGCTAACTCTACCATTTGGAAGAGTAGTTTACTACTTTTTAAAGGAAACGACGCAATGGTCAACTTGTCTTGACATGCATATTACCATGTTACAAACTGCAAACATGCCATACCAAATACAAACATGATCTAAATGCTCGTTTTCATTGGAAGTAAAAAGAAAATGGTGGTTTTTAAATTCTTAGGAATATCTTTTCATCAGTTTATGCAAGAGGGTGCTATTTTCATTTGGTAATATACGTACAAGGCTCTCCTTGTCGGATAGAGTATAAGAACAGTAGAAGAACCCAATCCTTCAAAATACTAATAAGTTTAGAAGAAATAGTGGTGACAAGCTGTTTAAAATTAAAACGGAACCTACTCCATAAAAATGTAGACAAGTTTGTATGCCATAGACAGAAAGCTGTCCTGCATTTATCTGAGTCATAAAACTCCTTTTGCATTATTCCTTTAAATGCTGTAACTGGCCATGTCTTGCATTTCACGTATGCATTCAAATCATCTTTAAACATGTGCAATATATACATTGTGTATGTAACATTGCAAGTTGTTTTTAGTGTTCTGAGTTCCAAATGAAAGCAGTGGCCTTTTTTTATTTCCCTTTTATCATGTGTTTGTTATGTTTTGTTGTTGATGCAGATGATGTACATGTACCAAGTACAAAGTAAGCGGAGTTGAGGATGGCAGGGTCTTGTAGACTAGTTACTTTGAATGGAAACCCACACCTGCAGGTAAGTAGCACTTGGCATGGGGGGAGGGCAAGACCTCTCGCCAACTGCGAGGGCCCAAGCCCTTGTCAAGCACCGGGGGCACAAGACCTCTTGCCAAGCGCCAGGGCCCAACACCCCTTGCCAAGCGCCGGGGGCCCAAGACTTCTGGCCAAGTGCGGGGGCCCAAGACTTCTGGCTAAGTGCGGGGCCCAAGAGTTCTGGCCAAGTGGGGGGGCCCAAGACTTCTGGCCAAGTGCCCGGGCCAAAGACTTCTGGCCAAGTGCGGGGGGGGGCCCAAGACCTCTGGCCAAGTGCAGGGGGCCCAAGACCTCTGGCCAAGTGCGGGGGCCCAAGACTTCTGGCCAAACGCCGGGGGCCCAAGAGCTCTTGCCAAGCGCCGGGGGCCCAAGACTTCTGGCCAAGTGCGGGGGCCCAAGACTTCTGGCCAAGTGCGGGGGCCCAAGACTTCTGGCCAAGTGCGGGGGCCCAAGACTTCTGGCCAAGTGCCCGGGCCAAAGACTTCTGGCCAAGTGCGGGGCGGCCCAAGACCTCTGGCCAAGTGCAGGGGGCCCAAGACCTCTGGCCAAGTGCGGGGGCCCAAGACTTCTGGCCAAACGCCAGGGGCCCAAGACCTCTTGACAAGCGCCGGGGGCCCAAGACCTCTTGACAAGCGCCGGGGGCCCAAGACCTCTTGACGAGCGCCGGGGGCCCCAAGACCTCTTGCCAAGTGCCGGGGGCCCAAGACCTCTTGCCAAGCGCCGGGGGCCCAAGATTTCTGGCCAAGCGCCGGGGGCCCAAGACTTCTGGCCAAGCGCCGGGGGCCCAAGACTTCTGGCCAAGTGCGGGGGCCCAAGACTTCTGGCCAAGTGCGGGGGCCCAAGACTTCTGGCCAAGTGCGGGGGCCCAAGACTTCTGGCCAAGCGCCAGGGGCCCAAGACTTCTGGCAAAGCGCCGGGGGCCCAAGACTTCTGGCCAAGCGCCGGGGGCCCAAGACTTCTGGCCAAGCGCCGGGGGCCCAAGACCTCTTGCCAAGCGCCGGGGGCCCAAGACTTCTGGCCAAGCGCCGGGGGCCCAAGACCTCTTGCCAAGCGCCGGGGGCCCAAGACCTCTTGCCAAGCGCCGGGGGTCCAAGACCTCTTGTCAAGCGCCGGGGGCCCAAGACCTCTTGCCAAGTGCCAGGGAGGGGGAGGGGGATCAGCCAAGATCTCTGGCCAAGTGCGGGGTCAAAAACTTGCAAAGCGCCAGGAGCCTAAGACCTCTTGCCAAGTGAGGGGGTGGGGGGGACAAGACTTCTGGCCAAGTGCAGGTATCCAAGACCTCTGGTCAAGTGCCAGGGGGGTGGGGATTGGGGCCTAAGACCTTTATAGTTGGGACTGTCAGAAAATTGACATTGGTATTTGTAATATGCTAATTAACTAATGATATCCACAGCACCAAAGTTAATACTGAAGGAATGCTTCAAAGTAAAATCTTGCCTATGATGTAGTCTATTGTCTGGTTCAGGGCGGGACCTTTTCCGAGTCCCTAGCAGCTTTCACTGTAAACCCCTTCGATGTGATTTTTCTTTTCAAAATGGGCAGGGAGATTATGGCGAAGTGATTTTGACAATAGGCATCGAAAATCGTATCCTTCTATATTATCAAAATAACATCTGATGCCTGTCGACAACTGTTGTCCCACCTTCACAAAAGAGTACATTGTGACTTCTGGATTTAACAGCTCATAAACCTCGTGATTCTGGGCTCTGGATGTGATTTTAAACCCTCTTGAATAGAAAATCAGTTTGTTTTTTTCACCAGCTGAACTTTTAAATTGTATTTTCTTTTCACACAGATTGGATGACTGTTATACGCATCATGATTCAGGGGAGATATGATGACAAACATGACTTCATGTCCCGAATCTAGAGCCTGATGTCATATGCAGAAGATTGGAGGGAAACACTGCCTAAAACCTGTAAATAGGAAAAAGAATTAATTCCTGTGCCCAATTATGCAAATTAGTTTGCAAATTATTGACAGTTTCAACTTTTGAAATTTCCCCAAAAGTTCCCACTATTCCCAGAAATTCTCAAAGTTCCCAGCAGAAATGTTTCTTGTTCAAAATTCTCGGGAACTTTGCAACCCTAGGGGTACATGTACATGTAGTTATGCAAAAGGGTACAAAATCAAAGAAGTACTTCTGGTATAGTTGCAGCATGGGAAATTCTGCAGGATTGAAAATTAGGGGATATGGAGAATTACATATTTTAAGGAAAAAGTTACCGGACATAGGATAGTAATTTGCATACAATTTGCATATGTTGGGCTCAGTTTACAATTTCTTTAAGGGTTTCTTTTCCCCCGAGCCCTCCACAACTGGGCTCATGTGTAGTATATGCCTATTTACTTCAGAGGGTCCCCTGTAGTAATATAAAAAAACATCTTGCCCTTTTTACTGTTTAAAAATGCATAAAATGTGTAAAGATTATTTCCCAACATATACGCCCAAAAAGTGATATGAGATTTTACTGGCAGTAGGCCAGAAGTCTTAGCCATAGAGATAGGAGTCACAAAGGTTGAGTCCAAGTCACTTTATACTCATTCACGGAAATAAACTGAAGTTCAGTGATTAAAGTTTGTTTTTCTGTTTTGTCCCTGTATTTCTTTCTTGCAAAAATGTATCTTCTGCAATTAGTGATTTGCTTTTTACATTTCATAGTTTGTTGAATTTGACTCCACCAAATGGACTGCCCCTCAGGAAAGGCCGCGCAACAAGGCTTCGATCATCCCCAATGTTTGAGAATCTGCATTGTTTCAAAATGTGTGATTTGTGATGGTTTTGGTCGAGTCAAGAGTCGCAATTCAAGTTCGAGTACAGGGCCGAGCCATGAGGGTTGAGTCTGTGTCATTTTCCATCGTGACTAAAGTCTGAGTTTACCCTGTTCTACTGCTGTTTAAAATCCAAATGGTAACTATGCTTATGAACTCATTCTGGCAGGTTTGGTGTCTTTTACTCATAAACTTTATTACATAACTTTGAGAAGAGTGACAGCCTTAATTGTATATTACCTTATAAATATATCTCGCCCTGTCAATGCCAAAAAGATATCTCATGTGAACAACCCTTTGACACTGATTTGTTTTCAAGCTGCCTGTCGGTTCTCTTTACAATTTTGCTTGAACATAACAACAACAAAAAACTGTATAGCTCGAGTATCATGTCTGGTATAATTATAATCAAGTGTAGTTTGTCCGTCAATGATATGAAGGAGAGGAAAGCAGATTTGAACGTTATTTATTATCATCACACTCTGGTACAAGAAATCCAGAATCGACCAACTAAGTTAGAAGCCTCATATTTCGAAAGATTCTTAAGATTTTCTTAGGAATTCAAGGAATTCAAAATAATTTAATATAATTAAATACAATATAACGAAACTAAGCGAAATTCAACCAAAACGTAAATAAATTTAATTAAATCCAACTAAATTGAAAATTAAACTCGAAATAATGCTAAACGTGATTTGTCTCCATTTCATGTTTTGTGCCTGTGTGCTTCCGATGCTGGATTTGAAACACGGAGCGTGGAATTATTTTTTCCCTGTCGAATATAGAAATCCCGGGACTTCTATACCTATTTGTATTCTTTTTCTTCAAATTAATGTATGAACTTCAGATATTTTTAACATAAATGTAAAGTTACGATCTGTTTGTGGTGTCGTGCGAAAACTCTCGGCACTGGATTCAAATCGATGCCAGGGACCCTTTTTATTTCCACTTTTTATAATTTAAAGATGTTTGAATTCCTTTTTTAACAATTAAGGCAGTCAAAATGACGAATCAAACAATGTAAGCGTAACAAGAAGTCCTAGAACGTCGATCAGCGCTTTGTTTTTTACAATTTGGCTTGTTTTTTACAATTTGGCGTGTTTTTGCTGTTGCAGATAATGTTAAGTAAAAAGTAAATGGAAGGGAGGATGGCAGGGTCTTGTGGTATAGCACAGGGTGTTAGTAGTTTTGTTACAAGTAGTTTAATTGCAAGGTGCCGAAAACCCCGGGGACGAATTTTGAAGTTTTTGAGCAATGTTTGGGAAGTAACGTTTTCACTTAAAAATGATCAAACACAAGGCTATAGCATTCCCATTTGTACTAATTTTGAAGTTTCTGAGCAATGTTTGGGAAGTAACGTTTTTCACTAAAAAGTGATGAAAACAAGGCTATGGCCTTGCCATATGTTTGGGAAGTAACGTTTTTCACTAAAAAGTGATAAAAGCAAGGATATAGCCTTGCAATTTGGACTAATTTATGAAGTTTTTGAGCGATGTTTGGAAAGTAACATTTTTCACTAAAAAGTGATAAACACAAGGCTATAGCCTTGCCATTTGGACTAATTTTGAAGTTTTTGAGTAATGTTTGGGAAGTAACGTTTTCACCCAAAAATGATCAAACACAAGGCTATAGCCTTGCCATTTGTACTAATTTTGAAGTTTCTGAGTATTTTTGTGCAGTAACGTTTTCACCCAAAAATGATCAAACACAAGTAACGTTTTTCACTAAAAAGTGATTGAGCGATGTTTGGGAAGTAACGTTTTTCACTAAAAAGTGATAAAAACAAGGCTATAGCCTTGCCATTTGGACTAATTTTTGAAGTTTTTGAGCAATGTTTGGGAAGTAACGTTTTCACCCAAAAATGATCGAACACAAGGCTATAGCCTTGCCATTTGTACTAATTTTTATAGTTTTTTGAGCGATGTTTGCGAAGTAACGTTTTCACCCAAAAATGATCAAACACAAGTCTATAGCCTTGCCATTTGTACTAATTTTGAAGTTTCTGAGTATTTTTGTGCAGTGACGTTTTCACCCAAAAATGATCAAACACAAGGCTATAGCCTTGCCATATTTTTGTGAAGTAACGTTTTCACCCAAAAATGATCAAACACAAGACTATAGCCTTGCCATTTGTACTAATTTTGAAGTTTCTGAGTTTTTTTGTGCAGTGACGTTTTCACCCAAAAATGATCAAACACAAGGCTATAGCCTTGCCATTTGGACTAATTTTTATAGTTTTTTGAGCGATGTTTGGGAAGTTACATTTTTCACTAAAAAGTGATGAAAACAAGGCTATAGCCTTGCAATTTGGACCAATTTTGAAGTTTTTCAGTAATGTTTGGGAAGTAACGTTTTCACTAAAAAATGATCAAACACAAGGCTATACCTTGCCATTTGGACTAATTTTGAAGTTTTTGAGCAATGTTTGGGAAGTAACGTTTTCACCCGAAAATGATCAAACACAAGGCTATAGCCTTGCCATTTGTACTAATTTTGAAGTTTCTGAGTATTTTTGTGCAGTGACGTTTTCACCCAAAAATGATCAAACACAAGGCTATAGCCTTGCCATATTTTTGTGAAGTAACGTTTTCACCCAAAAATGATCAAACACAAGGCTATAGCCTTGCCATTTGTACTAATTTTGAAGTTTCTGAGTATTTTTGTGCAGTGACGTTTTCACCCAAAAATGATCAAACACAAGGCAATAGCCTTGCCATATTTTTGTGAAGTAACGTTTTCACCCAAAAATTATCAAACACAAGGCTATAGCCTTGCCATTTGTACTAATTTTGAAGTTTCTGAGTATTTTTGTGCAGTGACGTTTTCACCCAAAAATGATCAAACACAAGGCAATAGCCTTGCCATATTTTTGTGAAGTAACGTTTTCACCCAAAAATGATCAAACACAAGGCTATAGCCTTGCCATTTGTACTAATTTTGAAGTTTCTGAGTATTTTTGTGCAGTGACGTTTTCACCCAAAAATGATCAAACACAAGGCTATAGCCTTGCCATTTGGACTAATTTTGAAGTTTTTGAGCAATGTTTGGGAAGTAACGTTTTCACCCAAAAATGATCAAACACAAGGCTATAGCCTTGCCATTTTGCCAAATTTGAAGTTTCTGAGTATTTTTGTGAAGTAGCTTTTTCACCCGAAAATGATCAAACACAAGGCTATAGCCTTGCCATTTGGACTAATTTTGAAGTTTTTGAGCAATGTTTGGGAAGTAACGTTTTCACCCAAAAATTATCAAACACAAGGCTATAGCCTTGCCATTTTGCCAAATTTGAAGTTTCTGAGTATTTTTGTGAAGTAGCTTTTTCACCCGAAAATGATCAAACACAAGGCTATAGCCTTGCCATTTGTACTAATTTTGAAGTTTCTGAGTATTTTTGTGCAGTAACGTTTTCACCCAAAAATGATCAAACACAAGTAACGTTTTTCACTAAAAAGTGATTAAAACAAGGATATAGCCTTGCAATTTAAACTAATTTATGAAGTTTTTGAGCGATGTTTGGGAAGTAACGTTTTTCACTAAAAAGTGATAAACACAAGGCTATAGCCTTGCCATTTGTACTAATTTTGAAGTTTCTGAGTATTTTTGTGCAGTGACGTTTTCACCCAAAAATGATCAAACACAAGGCTATAGCCTTGCCATATTTTTGTGAAGTAACGTTTTCACCCAAAAATGATCAAACACAAGGCTATAGCCTTGCCATTTGTACTAATTTTGAAGTTTCTGAGTATTTTTGTGCAGTGACGTTTTCACCCAAAAATGATCAAACACAAGGCAATAGCCTTGCCATATTTTTGTGAAGTAACGTTTTCACCCAAAAATGATCAAACACAAGGCTATAGCCTTGCCATTTGGACTAATTTTGAAGTTTTTGAGCAATGTTTGGGAAGTAACGTTTTCACCCAAAAATGATCAAACACAAGGCTATAGCCTTGCCATTTTGCCAAATTTGAAGTTTCTGAGTATTTTTGTGAAGTAGCTTTTTCACCCGAAAATGATCAAACACAAGGCTATAGCCTTGCCATTTGGACTAATTTTGAAGTTTTTGAGCAATGTTTGGGAAGTAACGTTTTCACCCAAAAAAGATCAAACACAAGGCTATAGCCTTGCCATTTTGCCAAATTTGAAGTTTCTGAGTATTTTTGTGAAGTAGCTTTTTCACCCGAAAATGATCAAACACAAGGCTATAGCCTTGCCATTTGGACTAATTTTGAAGTTTTTGAGCAATGTTTGTGCAGTAACGTTTTCACCCAAAAATGATCAAACACAAGTAACGTTTTTCACTAAAAAGTGATTAAAACAAGGATATAGCCTTGCAATTTAAACTAATTTATGAAGTTTTTGAGCGATGTTTGGGAAGTAACGTTTTTCACTAAAAAGTGATAAAAACAAGGCTATAGCCTTGCCATTTGGACTAATTTTTGAAGTTTTTGAGCAATGTTTGGGAAGTAACGTTTTCACCCAAAAATGATCGAACACAAGGCTATAGCCTTGCCATTTGTACTAATTTTTATAGTTTTTTGAGCGATGTTTGCGAAGTAACGTTTTCACCCAAAAATGATCAAACACAAGTCTATAGCCTTGCCATTTGTACTAATTTTGAAGTTTCTGAGTATTTTTGTGCAGTGATGTTTTCACCCAAAAATGATCAAACACAAGGCTATAGCCTTGCCATATTTTTGTGAAGTAACGTTTTCACCCAAAAATGATCGAACACAAGGCTATAGCCTTGCCATTTGTACTAATTTTGAAGTTTTTGAGCAATGTTTGTGAAGTAACGTTTTCACCCAAAAATGATCAAACACAAGGCTATAGCCTTGCCATTTGGACTAATTTTGAAGTTTTTGAGTATTTTTGTGAAGTAGCGTTTTCACCCGAAAATGATCAAACACAAGGCTATAGCCTTGCCATTTGGACTAATTTTGAAGTTTTTGAGCAATGTTTGTGAAGTAACGTTTTCACCCAAAAATGATCAAACACAAGGCTATAGCCTTGCCATTTGGACTAATTTTGAAGTTTTTGAGTGATGTTTGGGAAGTAACGTTTTCACCCAAAAATGATCAAACACAAGGCTATAGCCTTGCCATTTTGCCAAATTTGAAGTTTCTGAGTATTTTTGTGAAGTAACGTTTTCACCCAAAAATGATCGAACACAAGTCTATAGCCTTGCCATTTGTACTAATTTTGAAGTTTCTGAGTATTTTTGTGCAGTGACGTTTTCACCCAAAAATGATCAAACACAAGGCTATAGCCTTGCCATATTTTTGTGAAGTAACGTTTTCACCCAAAAATGATCAAACACAAGACTATAGCCTTGCCATTTGTACTAATTTTGAAGTTTCTGAGTTTTTTTGTGCAGTGACGTTTTCACCCAAAAATGATCAAACACAAGGCTATAGCCTTGCCATTTGGACTAATTTTTATAGTTTTTTGAGCGATGTTTGGGAAGTTACATTTTTCACTAAAAAGTGATGAAAACAAGGCTATAGCCTTGCAATTTGGACCAATTTTGAAGTTTTTCAGTAATGTTTGGGAAGTAACGTTTTCACTAAAAAATGATCAAACACAAGGCTGTAGCCTTGCCATATGTTTGGAAAGTAACGTTTTTCACTAAAAAGTGATGAAAACAAGGCTATAGCCTTGCAATTTGGACTAATTTTGAAGTTTTTAAGTAATGTTTGGGAAGTAACGTTTTCACTTAAAAATGATCAAACGCAAGGCTATAGCATTCCCATTTGTACTAATTTTGAAGTTTCTGAGCAATGTTTGGGAAGTAACGTTTTTCACTAAAAAGTGATGAAAACAAGGCTATAGCCTTGCCATATGTTTGGGAAGTAACGTTTTTCACTAAAAAGTGATAAAAGCAAGGATATAGCCTTGCAATTTGGACTAATTTATGAAGTTTTTGAGCGATGTTTGGAAAGTAACATTTTTCACTAAAAAGTGATAAACACAAGGCTATAGCCTTGCCATTTGGACTAATTTTGAAGTTTTTGAGTAATGTTTGGGAAGTAACGTTTTCACCCAAAAATGATCAAACACAAGGCTATAGCCTTGCCATTTGTACTAATTTTGAAATTTCTGAGTATTTTTGTGCAGTAACGTTTTCACCCAAAAATGATCAAACACAAGTAACGTTTTTCACTAAAAAGTGATAAAAACAAGGATATAGCCTTGCAATTTAAACTAATTTATGAAGTTTTTGAGCGATGTTTGGGAAGTAACGTTTTTCACTAAAAAGTGATAAAAACAAGGCTATAGCCTTGCCATTTGGACTAATTTTTGAAGTTTTTGAGCAATGTTTGGGAAGTAACGTTTTCACCCAAAAATGATCGAACACAAGGCTATAGCCTTGCCATTTGTACTAATTTTTATAGTTTTTTGAGCGATGTTTGCGAAGTAACGTTTTCACCCAAAAATGATCAAACACAAGTCTATAGCCTTGCCATTTGTACTAATTTTGAAGTTTCTGAGTATTTTTGTGCAGTGACGTTTTCACCCAAAAATGATCAAACACAAGGCTATAGCCTTGCCCTATTTTTGTGAAGTAACATTTTCACCCAAAAATGATCAAACACAAGGCTATAGCCTTGCCATTTGGACTAATTTTTATAGTTTTTTGAGCGATGTTTGGGAAGTTACATTTTTCACTAAAAAGTGATGAAAACAAGGCTATAGCCTTGCAATTTGGACCAATTTTGAAGTTTTTCAGTAATGTTTGGGAAGTAACGTTTTCACTAAAAAATGATCAAACACAAGGCTGTAGCCTTGCCATATGTTTGGAAAGTAACGTTTTTCACTAAAAAGTGATGAAAACAAGGCTATAGCCTTGCCATTTCTACTAATTTTGAAGTTTTTGAGTAATGTTTGGGAAGTAACGTTTTCACCCAAAAATGATCAAACACAAGGCTATAGCCTTGCCATATGTTTGGGAAGTAACGTTTTCACCCAAAAATGATCAAACACAAGGCTATAGCCTTGCCATTTGGACTAATTTTGAAGTTTTTGAGTAATGTTTGGGAAGAAACGTTTTCACCCAAAAATGATCAAACACAAGGCTATAGCCTTGCCATATGTTTGGGAAGTAACGTTTTTCACTAAAAAGTGATAAAAACAAGGCTATAGCCTTGCCATTTGGACTAATTTTTGAAGTTTTTGAGCGATGTTTGGGAAGTAACGTTTTTCACTAAAAAGTGATGAAAACAAGGCTATAGCCTTGCAATTTGGACCAATTTTGAAGTTTTTCAGTAATGTTTGGGAAGTAACGTTTTCACTAAAAAATGATCAAACACAAGGCTATACCTTGCCATTTGGACTAATTTTGAAGTTTTTGAGCAATGTTTGGGAAGTAACGTTTTCACCCGAAAATGATCAAACACAAGGCTATAGCCTTGCCATTTGTACTAATTTTGAAGTTTCTGAGTATTTTTGTGCAGTGACGTTTTCACCCAAAAATGATCAAACACAAGGCTATAGCCTTGCCATATTTTTGTGAAGTAACGTTTTCACCCAAAAATGATCAAACACAAGGCTATAGCCTTGCCATTTGTACTAATTTTGAAGTTTCTAAGTATTTTTGTGCAGTGACGTTTTCACCCAAAAATGATCAAACACAAGGCAATAGCCTTGCCATATTTTTGTGAAGTAACGTTTTCACCAAAAAATGATCAAACACAAGGCTATAGCCTTGCCATTTGTACTAATTTTGAAGTTTCTGAGTATTTTTGTGCAGTGACGTTTTCACCCAAAAATGATCAAACACAAGGCTATAGCCTTGCCATTTGGACTAATTTTGAAGTTTTTGAGCAATGTTTGGGAAGTAACGTTTTCACCCAAAAATGATCAAACACAAGGCTATAGCCTTGCCATTTTGCCAAATTTGAAGTTTCTGAGTATTTTTGTGAAGTAGCTTTTTCACCCGAAAATGATCAAACACAAGGCTATAGCCTTGCCATTTGGACTAATTTTGAAGTTTTTGAGCAATGTTTGGGAAGTAACGTTTTCACCCAAAAATGATCAAACACAAGGCTATAGCCTTGCCATTTGTACTAATTTTGAAGTTTCTGAGTATTTTTGTGCAGTAACGTTTTCACCCAAAAATGATCAAACACAAGTAACGTTTTTCACTAAAAAGTGATTAAAACAAGGATATAGCCTTGCAATTTAAACTAATTTATGAAGTTTTTGAGCGATGTTTGGGAAGTAACGTTTTTCACTAAAAAGTGATAAAAACAAGGCTATAGCCTTGCCATTTGGACTAATTTTTGAAGTTTTTGAGCGATGTTTGGGAAGTAACGTTTTTCACTAAAAAGTGATGAAAACAAGGCTATAGCCTTGCAATTTGGACCAATTTTGAAGTTTTTCAGTAATGTTTGGGAAGTAACGTTTTCACTAAAAAATGATCAAACACAAGGCTATACCTTGCCATTTGGACTAATTTTGAAGTTTTTGAGCAATGTTTGGGAAGTAACGTTTTCCCCCGAAAATGATCAAACACAAGGCTATAGCCTTGCCATTTGTACTAATTTTGAAGTTTCTGAGTATTTTTGTGCAGTGACGTTTTCACCCAAAAATGATCAAACACAAGGCTATAGCCTTGCCATATTTTTGTGAAGTAACGTTTTCACCCAAAAATGATCAAACACAAGGCTATAGCCTTGCCATTTGTACTAATTTTGAAGTTTCTAAGTATTTTTGTGCAGTGACGTTTTCACCCAAAAATGATCAAACACAAGGCAATAGCCTTGCCATATTTTTGTGAAGTAACGTTTTCACCAAAAAATGATCAAACACAAGGCTATAGCCTTGCCATTTGTACTAATTTTGAAGTTTCTGAGTATTTTTGTGCAGTGACGTTTTCACCCAAAAATGATCAAACACAAGGCTATAGCCTTGCCATTTGGACTAATTTTGAAGTTTTTGAGCAATGTTTGGGAAGTAACGTTTTCACCCAAAAATGATCAAACACAAGGCTATAGCCTTGCCATTTTGCCAAATTTGAAGTTTCTGAGTATTTTTGTGAAGTAGCTTTTTCACCCGAAAATGATCAAACACAAGGCTATAGCCTTGCCATTTGGACTAATTTTGAAGTTTTTGAGCAATGTTTGGGAAGTAACGTTTTCACCCAAAAATGATCAAACACAAGGCTATAGCCTTGCCATTTTGCCAAATTTGAAGTTTCTGAGTATTTTTGTGAAGTAGCTTTTTCACCCGAAAATGATCAAACACAAGGCTATAGCCTTGCCATTTGGACTAATTTTGAAGTTTTTGAGCAATGTTTGGGAAGTAACGTTTTCACCCAAAAATGATCAAACACAAGGCTATAGCCTTGCCATTTGTACTAATTTTGAAGTTTCTGAGTATTTTTGTGCAGTAACGTTTTCACCCAAAAATGATCAAACACAAGTAACGTTTTTCACTAAAAAGTGATTAAAACAAGGATATAGCCTTGCAATTTAAACTAATTTATGAAGTTTTTGAGCGATGTTTGGGAAGTAACGTTTTTCACTAAAAAGTGATAAAAACAAGGCTATAGCCTTGCCATTTGGACTAATTTTTGAAGTTTTTGAGCAATGTTTGGGAAGTAACGTTTTCACCCAAAAATGATCGAACACAAGGCTATAGCCTTGCCATTTGTACTAATTTTTATAGTTTTTTGAGCGATGTTTGCGAAGTAACGTTTTCACCCAAAAATGATCAAACACAAGTCTATAGCCTTGCCATTTGTACTAATTTTGAAGTTTCTGAGTATTTTTGTGCAGTGACGTTTTCACCCAAAAATGATCAAACACAAGGCTATAGCCTTGCCATATTTTTGTGAAGTAACGTTTTCACCCAAAAATGATCAAACACAAGGCTATAGCCTTGCCATTTGTACTAATTTTGAAGTTTTTGAGCAATGTTTGTGAAGTAACGTTTTCACCCAAAAATGATCAAACACAAGGCTATAGCCTTGCCATTTGGACTAATTTTGAAGTTTTTGAGTATTTTTGTGAAGTAGCGTTTTCACCCGAAAATGATCAAACACAAGGCTATAGCCTTGCCATTTGGACTAATTTTGAAGTTTTTGAGCAATGTTTGTGAAGTAACGTTTTCACCCAAAAATGATCAAACACAAGGCTATAGCCTTGCCATTTGGACTAATTTTGAAGTTTTTGAGTGATGTTTGGGAAGTAACGTTTTCACCCAAAAATGATCAAACACAAGGCTATAGCCTTGCCATTTTGCCAAATTTGAAGTTTCTGAGTATTTTTGTGAAGTAGCGTTTTCACCCGAAAATGATCAAACACAAGGCTATAGCCTTGCCATTTGTACTAATTTTGAAGTTTCTGAGTATTTTTGTGAAGTAACGTTTTCACCCAATAATGATCAAACACAAGGCTATAGCCTTGCCATTTGGACTAATTTTGAAGTTTTTGAGCAATGTTTGGGAAGTAACGTTTTCACCCAAAAATGATCAAACACAAGGCTATAGCCTTGCCATTTTGCCAAATTTGAAGTTTCTGAGTATTTTTGTGAAGTAGCTTTTTCACCCGAAAATGATCAAACACAAGGCTATAGCCTTGCC
Source organism: Hippasteria phrygiana (assembly GCA_037893225.1). Lineage (NCBI taxonomy): Eukaryota > Metazoa > Echinodermata > Asteroidea > Valvatida > Goniasteridae > Hippasteria > Hippasteria phrygiana. The sequence continues at coordinate 3,716 of JAZGUH010000392.1, read as the reverse complement.
ATTTGGACTAATTTTGAAGTTTTTGAGCAATGTTTGGGAAGTAACGTTTTCACCCAAAAATGATCAAACACAAGGCTATAGTCTTGCCATTTGTACTAATTTTGAAGTTTCTGAGTATTTTTGTGCAGTAACGTTTTCACCCAAAAATGATCAAACACAAGTAACGTTTTTCACTAAAAAGTGATTAAAACAAGGATATAGCCTTGCAATTTAAACTAATTTATGAAGTTTTTGAGCGATGTTTGGGAAGTAACGTTTTTCACTAAAAAGTGATAAAAACAAGGCTATAGCCTTGCCATTTGGACTAATTTTTGAAGTTTTTGAGCAATGTTTGGGAAGTAACGTTTTCACCCAAAAATGATCGAACACAAGGCTATAGCCTTGCCATTTGTACTAATTTTTATAGTTTTTTGAGCGATGTTTGCGAAGTAACGTTTTCACCCAAAAATGATCAAACACAAGTCTATAGCCTTGCCATTTGTACTAATTTTGAAGTTTCTGAGTATTTTTGTGCAGTGACGTTTTCACCCAAAAATGATCAAACACAAGGCTATAGCCTTGCCATATTTTTGTGAAGTAACGTTTTCACCCAAAAATGATCAAACACAAGGCTATAGCCTTGCCATTTGTACTAATTTTGAAGTTTTTGAGCAATGTTTGTGAAGTAACGTTTTCACCCAAAAATGATCAAACACAAGGCTATAGCCTTGCCATTTGGACTAATTTTGAAGTTTTTGAGTATTTTTGTGAAGTAGCGTTTTCACCCGAAAATGATCAAACACAAGGCTATAGCCTTGCCATTTGGACTAATTTTGAAGTTTTTGAGCAATGTTTGTGAAGTAACGTTTTCACCCAAAAATGATCAAACACAAGGCTATAGCCTTGCCATTTGGACTAATTTTGAAGTTTTTGAGTGATGTTTGGGAAGTAACGTTTTCACCCAAAAATGATCAAACACAAGGCTATAGCCTTGCCATTTTGCCAAATTTGAAGTTTCTGAGTATTTTTGTGAAGTAGCGTTTTCACCCAAAAATGATCAAACACAAGGCTATAGCCTAGCCATTTGTACTAATTTTGAAGTTTCTGAGTATTTTTGTGCAGTGACGTTTTTACCCAAAAATGATCAAACACAAGGCTATAGCCTTGCCATATTTTTGTGAAGTAACGTTTTCACCCAATAATGATCAAACACAAGGCTATAGCCTTGCCATTTGGACTAATTTTGAAGTTTTTGAGCAATGTTTGGGAAGTAACGTTTTCACCCAAAAATGATCAAACACAAGGCTATAGCCTTGCCATTTTGCCAAATTTGAAGTTTCTGAGTATTTTTGTGAAGTAGCTTTTTCACCCGAAAATGATCAAACACAAGGCTATAGCCTTGCCATTTGGACTAATTTTGAAGTTTTTGAGCAATGTTGGGAAGTAACGTTTTCACCCAAAAATGATCAAACACAAGGCTATAGCCTTGCCATTTTGCCAAATTTGAAGTTTCTGAGTATTTTTGTGAAGTAGCGTTTTCACCCGAAAATGATCAAACACAAGGCTATAGCCTTGCCATTTGGACTAATTTTGAAGTTTTTGAGCAATGTTTGGGAAGTTTTCACCCGGAAAATGATCAAACACAAGGCTATAGCCTTGCCATTTGGACTAATTTTGAAGTTTTTGAGCAATGTTTGGGAAGTAAACGTTTTCACCCAAAAATGATCAAACACAAGGCTATAGCCTTGCCATTTGTACTAATTTTGAAGTTTCTGAGTAGTTTTGTGCAGTGACGTTTTCACCAAAAATGATCAAACACAAGGCTATAGCCTTGCCATATTTTTGTGAAGTAACGTTTTCACCCAAAAATGATCAAACACAAGGCTATAGCCTTGCCATTTGGACTAATTTTGAAGTTTTTGAGTGATGTTTGGGAAGTAACGTTTTCACCCAAAAATGATCAAACACAAGGCTATAGCCTTGCCATTTTGCCAAATTTGAAGTTTCTGAGTATTTTTGTGAAGTAGCGTTTTTCACCCCGAAAATGATCAAACACAAGGCTATAGCCTTGCCATTTGTACTAATTTTGAAGTTTCTGAGTATTTTTGTGCAGTGACGTTTTCACCCAAAAATGATCAAACACAAGGCTATAGCCTTGCCATATTTTTGTGAAGTAACGTTTTCACCCAAAAATGATCAAACACAAGGCTATAGCCTTGCCATTTGTACTAATTTTGAAGTTTCTGAGTATTTTTGTGCAGTGACGTTTTCACCCAAAAATTATCAAACACAAGGCTATAGCCTTGCCATATTTTTGTGAAGTAACGTTTTCACCAAAAATGATCAAACACAAGGCTATAGCCTTGCCATTTGTACTAATTTTGAAGTTTCTGAGTAGTTTTGTGCAGTGACGTTTTCACCCAAAAATGATCAAACACAAGGCTATAGCCTTGCCATATTTTTGTGAAGTAACGTTTTCACCCAAAAATGATCAAACACAAGGCTATAGCCTTGCCATTTTGCCAAATTTGAAGTTTTTGAGCAATGTTTGGGAAGTAACGTTTTCACCCAAAAATGATCAAACACAAGGCTATAGCCTTGCCATTTTGCCAAATTTGAAGTTTCTGAGTATTTTTGTGAAGTAGCGTTTTCACCCGAAAATGATCAAACACAAGGCTATAGCCTTGCCATTTGGACTAATTTTGAAGTTTTTGAGCAATGTTTGGGAAGTAACGTTTTCACCCAAAAATGATCAAACACAAGGCTATAGCCTTGCCATTTTGCCAAATTTGAAATTTCTGAGTATTTTTGTGAAGTAGCTTTTTCACCCGAAAATGATCAAACACAAGGCTATAGCCTTGCCATTTGGACTAATTTTGAAGTTTTTGAGCAATGTTTGGGAAGTAACGTTTTCACCCAAAAATGATCAAACACAAGGCTATAGCCTTGCCATTTGGACTAATTTTGAAGTTTTTGAGCAATGTTTGGGAAGTAACGTTTTCACCCAAAAATGATCAAACACAAGGCTATAGCCTTGCCATTTTGCCAAATTTGAAGTTTCTGAGTATTTTTGTGAAGTAGCGTTTTCACCCGAAAATGATCAAACACAAGGCTATAGCCTTGCCATTTGGACTAATTTTGAAGTTTCTGAGTAGTTTTGTGCAGTGACGTTTTCACCCAAAAATGATCAAACACAAGGCTATAGCCTTGCCATTTGGACTAATTTTGAAGTTTCTGAGTAGTTTTGTGCAGTGACGTTTTCACCCAAAAATGATCAAACACAAGGCTATAGCCTTGCCATATTTTTGTGAAGTAACGTTTTCACCCAAAAATGATCAAACACAAGGCTATAAGCCTTGCCATTTGGACTAATTTTGAAGTTTTTGAGCAATGTTTGGGAAGTAACGTTTTCACCCAAAAATGATCGAACACAAGGCTATAGCCTTGCCATTTGTACTAATTTTTATAGTTTTTTGAGCGATGTTTGCGAAGTAACGTTTTCACCCAAAAATGATCAAACACAAGGCTATAGCCTTGCCATTTTGCCAAATTTGAAGTTTTTGAGTATTTTTGTGAAGTAGCTTTTTCACCCGAAAATGATCAAACACAAGGCTATAGCCTTGCCATTTGTACTAATTTTGAAGTTTCTGAGCAATGTTTGGGAAGTAACGTTTTCACCCAAAAATGATCAAACACAAGGCTATAGCCTTGCCATTTTGCCAAATTTGAAGTTTCTG